>JAPIWU010248036.1:0-12364 GCA_037576205.1 Pyrocystis lunula | reverse complement strand
AATATCCAAAAATCAAAAATCCAAAATCCAAAATCCAAAATCCAAAATCCAAAGATCAAAAAATCAAGAATCAAAAATTTCAAAAATCTAAAATCAAAAATCCCAAATTCACCCATCCAGAATACAAAAATCCAAAACCCAAGCATTCAAACAGCCAAACTACAAAATCCACGATCCAAACATCCAACACTCCAAAATCAAAAGTCCAAATCAACTAATCCAGAATCCAAAATCCAAAAATTAAAAAATCCAATATACTTAAATCCAACAATACAAAATCAAAAATCCAAAATCCAATAATTCAAAATCCAAAATCCAAAGATCCAAAATCCAAGAATCCAAAATCCAAAATCCAAAATCCAAAAATCAAAAATCAATAATCAAAAATCCAAGAATTCAAAAATTCAAAAATCCAAGATCCAACATCCCAAACTCACAAATCCAGAATGCAAAAATACAAAATACCAAAATCCAAAATCCAAACATTCAAAAATCCAAACTACAAAATACATTATACAAACATCCAGCAATCCAAAATCAAAAATCCAAATCAAAAAATCCAAAATACAAAACCCAAAATCCAAAAATTCAAAATCCAAGATCCAAAAACCCAAATCCAAAAAATCATAAATCCAAAATCCAAGAATACAAAATCCCAATATCCACAAATCCAAAATACAAAATCCAAAATCCAAAAATCCAAAATCAAAAATACAAAATCCAAAAATCCAAAAACAAATCAAAAATCCAGAATACAAAATCCAAAATACAAAATACAAAAATCCAAAATACAAAATCCACAATCCAAACATCCAAAAATCCCAAATCCAATATACAAATAAAAAATCCAAAATCCAAAATCCAAAATCCAAACATTCAGAAATTCAATATACAAAATCCACAGTCCAAACATCCAACAATCCAAAATCAAGAGTACAAATCAAAAAATCCAAAATACAAAACCCAAAATCCAAAAATTCAAAAATCCAATATACTTAAATCCAAAATCCCAAATCCAAAAATACAAAATCCAAAAATTCCAAAATCAAAATCCCAAAATCCAAAAATCCAAAATCCAAAAATTCAAATACCCAATATACTAAAATCCAAAATCCAAAATCCAAAAATCCAAAATCCAAAAATTCAAAAATCCAAAATCCGAAAGTCCCAAATCCAAAACTCCAAAAATTCAACAATCAAAAATCAACAGTCCAAAATACAAAAATCAAAAAATCCAAAATCAAAAACCAAAAATCACAAATCAAAATTAAAAAACCCAAATCCAAAATCCCAAATCCAAAATATCAAAATCCAAAATCCAAAATCCCAAATTCACAGAGCCACAATACAAAAATCCCAAATCCAAAATTCAAAAATCCAAAATCCACAATCCAAACATCCAACAATCCGAAATCAGAAATCCAAATTAACAAATCCAAAATCCCAACTCCCAAAATTCAAGATTCCAATATACTTAAATCCCAAAATCCAAAATCCAGAATCCAAAAATCCAAAATCCCAAAATTCCAAAATCCAAAAATCCCAAATCCAAAAATCTAAAAATTCAAAATTCCAAAATTCTAAAATCCCAAATCCCCGAATCCGAAATCAAAAATTCAAAAAAATCCCAAAGCCAAAATCCAAAATACGAAACCCACAATCTAAACATCCAAAAATTCAAAATCCAAAATCCCAAATGCACAAACCCTAAATACAAAAATCCAAAAATCCAAAAATTCAAATCCAAGTTACAAAACCCACAATCCAAACATCCAACAATCCAAACTCAAAAATCCAAATCAACAAAATCCAAAATCCAAAATCCAAAATCCAAAAATTCAAAAATCCAATATACTTGAATCAAGAACTCCAGAAATCCAGAATCCAAATTCAAAAAATTCAAAAATTCAAAATCCAGAAATCCAAAATCCAAAAATCAAAAATATAAAAATCCAAAATCCAAAAATCCAAAAATCCAAAATCAAAAATCGAAAATCAAAACAACAAAAATCCAAAATCCCAAATCCTAAAATTAGAAAAGCCTAAAGCCCGAATCCCAAATTCACAAATCCTAAATACAAAAATCCAAAATCCAAACATTCAATTAATCCAAACTACAGAACCCACAATCCAAACATCCAACAATCCAAAATCAAAAATCCAAATCAAAAATCCAAAATCCAAAATCAAAAATCAAAATCAACAAATCCAGAATCCAGAAGCCAAAATCATAAAATTCAACAACCCAATATACTTAAATCCAAAACCCAAAATCCAAAAACCCAAAATCCAAAAAAACAAAAATCAAAAATCCAACGATCCAACATCCAAAATCCAAAAATCCAAAAATCAAAAATCAAAAATCAAAAAATGCAAAATACAAAATACGAAATACAAAATACAAATGTTCAAGAATCCAAAATCCAGAATCTCAAATTCACAAATCCGAAATACAAAAATCCAAAATCCCAAAATTCAAAAATCCAAACTACAAAATCCACAATCCAAACATCCAAAAATCAAAAATCAAAAATCAAAATCAAAAAATCCAAAATCCAAAAACCAAAATCCAAAAATTCAAAAATCCAATATACGTAAATCCCAAAATCCCAAAATCAAAAATCCAAAATACAAATCAACAAATCCAGAAGCCCAAATCCAAAATCCAAAAATTCAAAAATATAATATACTAAAATCCCAAAATCCAATATCCAAAAATCCAAAATCCAAAAATCCCAAAATCCAAAAATCCAAAATCCAAACATCCGAAATCCAAAAATCCAAAAATCCAAAAATCCAAAAATCAAAAGTCAAAAGTCAAAAATCAAAAAACAAAACATCAAAAAATCAAAAAATCAAAAATACAAAACATAAAATACAAAATCCACAATCCAAACATCCAAAAATCCAAAATCCAAAATACAAATAAAAAAGCCAAAATCCCAAATCCAAATATTCAAAAGTCCAAACTACAAAATCCATAATCCAAACATCCAAAAATCAAAAATCAAAAATCCAAATCAAAAAATCAAAAATCCCAAATCCCAAATCCAAAAATTCAATCCAATATACTAAAATCCAAAATACAAAATACAAAAATCCAAAAATCCAAAATCCAAAAGTCCAACAGTCCAAAATCCAACAATTCAAAAATCCAAAATCCCAAATCCCAAATCCCAAAATCCCAAAATCAAAGATCAGAAATCAAGAAATCAAAAAATCCAAAATACAAAATACAAAACCCAATAATTCAATCCAAAATCCAAAATCCCAAATTCACAAGTCCAAAATACAGAAATCCAAAATCCAAATATTCATAACTCCAACATACAAAATCCACAATCCGAACACACAAAAATCAACAATCAAAATTACAAATCAAAAAATCCAAAATCCGAAATCCAAAATCCAAAAGTTCAAAAACCAATATACTTAAACCCAGAAATCCAAAATCCCAAATCCAAAAATCCCAAAATTCAAAAATCCAAAATCCAAAAATCCAACATCCAAAATCCAAAAAACCAAAACTTCAAAAATCCAAAATCCAAACATCCAACATCCCAAAATACAAAAATCCCAAAATTCCAAAATCAACAATCAAAAATCCAAAAATCCAAAAATTCAAAAATCCAAAATCCAAGATCCAAATAAAAGAAGCCAAAATCCAAAATCCAAAACCCAACTATTCAAAAATCCAACATAGAAAATCCACAATCCGAACATCCAAAAATCAAAAAGCAAAATTCCAAATCAAAAAATCCCAAATCCAAAATCCAAAATCCAACAGTTCAAAAATCCAATATACTCAAACCCAAAAATCCAAAATCCAACATCCACAAATCCAAAATCCAATGATTCAAAAATCCTAAATCCAAACATCCAAAAATCCGAAAATCCAAAACTTCAAAAATCAAAAATCCAAACATCCAAAATCCGAAAATCCAAATTCAAAAATCAAAAATCAGAAAATCAAACAATCCAGAATCCAAAATCAAAAATCCAAACATCCAAACATCCAAACATCCAAAATCTAAAATCCAAATAAAAAATCCAAAATCCAAAATCCAAAATCCAAATATTCAAAAATCCAACATACGGAATCCACAATCCAAAAATCAAAAAATCCAAAATCAAAAAACCAAATCAAAAATCAAAAAATCCAAAATCAAAAACCCAAAAACTCGAAAATCAAATATACTTAAACCAAAATCCCAAATCCAAAAATCCAAAATCCAAAATTCAAAAATCCCAAATCCAAAAATCCAACATTCAAAAATTCAAAAATCCCAAATCCAAAAGCCCAAATCCAAAAATCCCAAAATCAAAAATCAAAGATCAAAAATCAAAAATCCAAAAATCAAAAGTCCAAAGTCCAGAAATTCAGAAATCCATAATCCCCAAATCCCAAATTCACAAATCCAAAATACAGAATTCCAAAATCCAAATATTCAAAAATCCAACATACAAAATCCACAATCCGAACATCCAAAAATCAAAAATCAAAAATCCAAATCAAAAAATCCAAAATCCAAAATCCAAAAGTTCAAAAATCAAATATACTGAAACCCAAAAATCCAAAATCCAAAATCCCAAAATCCAAAATCCAACAATTCAAAAAATCCAAGATCCAAACATCCAAAATCCAAAAATCCAAAACTTCAAAAATCAAACATCAAAAATCCAAATCAAAAAATCCAAAATCCAAAATCCAAAATCCAACCATTCAAAAAACCAATATACTAAAATCCAAAAATCAAAAATCCCAAATCCAACAATCCAAAATCCAAACATTCAAAAATCCAAAATCCAAAATTCCAAAATTCCAAAATCCCAAAATCCAAAATCCAAAAATTCAAAAATCCAATATACGAATATCCAAAAATCCAGAATCCATAATCCAAAAAACCAAAATCCAAAAATCCAAATTCCAAAATCCAAAAATCCAAAATCCAAAAATCCAAAATCCAAAAATCCAAAAAATCAAAAATCCAAAATCCAAAAGCCAAAATCCCAAATCCAAAAATCCAACAATCCAAAAATCAAAAATCAAGAATCAAAAATCAAACAATAAAAAATCAACAATCCAAAATCCAAAAATTCAAAAATCCAAAATCCAAAATCCCAAAATCACAAATCCAAAATACAAAAATCCAAAATTCAAAATTTCAAGAATCCAAAATACAGAATTCACAATCCAAACATCCAAAAATCCAAAATCCAATATCCAAAATCCAAAAAATCAAAAAATCCAATATACGAAAATCCAAAAATCCAAAATCCAAAATCCAAAAATCCGAAATCCAAAAATTCAAAAATCCAAGATCCCAAAATCCAAAATCCCAAAATCCAAAAGTTCAAAAATCCAGAATCCAAAAATCAAAAAAAAACAAAAATTCAAAATCCAAAAGCCAAAATCCCAAAATCCCCAAATACAATATCCAAAATCAAAAAATCAAAAAATCAAAAATCAAAAATCAAAAATCACAAATTCACAAATTCACAAATCCAAAATACAAAAATTCAACATCAAAGAATTCAAGAATCCAAAATCCAAAAATCCCAAATCCAAAAATCCAAAAATCCAAGAATCCAAATTCCAAATAAAAAATCCAAAATCCAAAATCCAAAGCCGGAAAAATTCAAAAATCCAATATACTAAAATCCAAAAATCCAAAATCCAAAATCCAAAAATCCAAAATCCAAGAATGCAAAAATCCAAAATCCGAAAATCCAAAATCCAACAATCCAAAATCCAAAAATTCAAAAAACCAATATACAAAAATCCAAAAACCCAAAATCCCAAATCCAAAAATCCAAAAATCCAAAATCCAAAAATTCAAAAATCCAAACTACAAAATTCCAACATCCAAAAAACCACAAATTCAAAATTCTTAAATCCAATTTACAAAATCCACAATCCAAAATCCAAAATACAAAATCCACAATCCAAACATCCAAAAATCCAAAATCCAAAATCCAAAATATAAATAAACAAATCCAAAATCCAACAATCCAAAATACAAAATCCAAAAGTCCAAAATACAAAATCCACAATCCAAAAATCCAAAAATCCAACATCAGAATTCCAAATCAAAAAATCCGAAATCCAAAATCCAAAGTCCAAACATTCAAAACTCCAATATACTAAAATCCAAAAATCCAAAATCCAAAATCCAAAATCCAAAAATCCAGAATCCAAAAATTCAAAAATCCAAAAATCCAAAATCCAAAAATCCAAAAATTCAAAAATCCAAAATACAAAAGCCAAAATCCTAAATTCAAAATACAAAAATCCAAAAATCAAAAATCAAAAAAATCAAAAAATCCAAAATACAAAATCCAAAATCCAAAATACAAAATCCACAATCCAAACAGCCAAAATCCAAAATCCAAATCCAAACTCCAAAATCCAAATTCCAAAATCCAAAAACCCAAAAATCCGAAATCAAAAATCAAAAAATAAAAAATACAAAAATCCAAAATCCAAAATCCAAAAATCCAAAAATCAAAAATATAAATCAAAAAATCAAAAAGCCAAAATCCAAAATCAAAAACCCAAAAATTCAAAGTGCCAATATACTAAAATCCAAAATCCCAAATCCAAAAATCCAAAATCCAAAAATTCAAAAATCCAAAATCCAAAAATCCAACATCCAAGAATCCAAAAATTCAAAAATCCAAAATCCAAAATCCAAATATCAAAAAATCCAAAATCAAAAATCCAACATACAAAATCCACTATCCATATTTTCAAAAATCCAAAATCTAAAATTCAAATAAAAAAAGCCAAAATCCAAAATCCAAACATTCAAAAATCCAATATTCAGAATCCACAATCCAAACAACCAAACATCCAAAATCAAAAAATCTAAATCAAAAAATCCAAAAATTCAAAATCAAAAACCAAGAATTCAAAAATGCAATATACTAAAATCCAAAATCCAAAATTCAAAAATGAAAAAATCCAAAAATTCAAAAATCCAAATCCAAACATCCCAAATCCCAAAATCCCAAAATTCAAAAATCCAAAATCCAAAATCAAAAATAAAAAAATCAAAAAGTACAAAATCCAAAATCCGAAATCCAGAAATCCAAAAGCCCAAATCCCAAATTCACAAATCCAAAATAAAAAATTCCAGAATCCAAAAACTCAAAAATCCAAAATACAAAATCCACAATCCAAACATCCAAACATCCAAAATCAAAAATCCAAGTCAAAAATACAAAATCCAAAATCCAAAAATCCAAAAATCCAAAAATCCAATATACTAAAATCCCAAATCAAAAATCAAAAAATCCAAAAATCCAAATCCAAAATTCAAAAATCCAAAATCCCAAAATCCAAAAATCCCAAAATCCAAAAATGCAACAATCCAAAATACAAGATTCAAATAAAAAATACCAAATCCCAAATCCAAAATCCAAACATTCAGAAATCCAATATACGAAGTCCACAATCCAAAAATCCAAAAATCAAAAATCAAAAATCCAAATCAACAAATCCAAAATCCAAAATCAAAAATCCAATATACTAAAATCCAAAATCCAAAATCCAAAAATCCAAAGTCCAAAAATTCCAAAATCCAAAATCCAAAAATCCAAAATTTCCAAAATCCAGAATCCAAAATTCCAAAAAACAAAAATCCAAAATCAAGAATCAAAAAATCCAAAATCCACAATCCGAAATCCGAAATCCAAAATCCACAATCCAAACATCCAAAAGTCCAAAATCCAAAATCCAAAATAAAAAATCAAAAATCCAGAATCCAAGCTTTCAAAAATCCAATATACAAAATCCACAATCCAAAAAGCCAAACATCAAACATCAAAAATCCAAATCAAAAAATCCAAAAATCCAAAATCAAAAACGCAAGAATTCAAAAATACAATATATTAAAATACAAAATCCAAAAATCAAAAAATCCAAAATCCAAAAATTCAATAAAAACCAAAATCCAAAAATCCAGAATCCAAAAATCCAAAAATTCAAAAAACCAAAATCCAAAATCAAAAGTCCCAAAATCAAAAAATCCAAAATCCCAAATCAAAAAATCAAAAATCCAAAAAATCAAAAATCCAAAATCCAAATCCCATAAGTTCAAAAATCCAAAATCCAAAATCCCAAATTCACAAATCCAAAATACAAACATCCCAAATCCAACAATTCAAAAACCCAACATACAAAATCCAAAATTCCAAAAATCCAAAATCAAAAATCCAAATTAACAAATCCAAAAATCCAAAATCAAAAACCCAAAAATTCAAAAATCCAATATACTAAAGTCCAATCTCCCAAATCCAAAAATCCAAAATCCAAAATCAAAAATCCAAATCAACAAATTTAAAAATCCAAAATCAAAAACAAGAAATCCAAACATCCAATATACTAATCCAAAATCCCAAATCCAAAAATCCAAAATCAAAAAATTCAGAAATCCAAAATCCAAAAATCCAGAATCCAAAAATCCAAAAATTCAAAAATCCCAAATCCCAAAATCCAGAAATCCAAAAATCCAAAATAAAAAATCCAAATCAAAAAAATCAAAACTCAAAAAATCCCAAATCCCAAATTCACAAATCCAAAATACAAAAATCTTAAGTACAAACATTCAAAAATCCAAAATACAAAATCCGCAATCCAAAAATCCCAAAATCCAAAAATCCAAAACCAAAAATCCAAAGCAACAATCCAAAATCCAAAATCCAAAATCCAAAAATCCAGAATCCAAAAATTCAAAAATCCAAAATCCAAAAATCCAAAATCCAAATATCCAAAAATTCAAGAATCAGAAAACCATGATCCAAATAAAAAATCCAAAATACAAAATCCAAAATCCAAACATTCGAAAATCCTATATACAAATTCCACAATACAAAAATCCAAAATTCAAACATCAAAATTACAGTTAAAAAAATCAAAATTTCAAAATCCAAAAAATCAAAAATCCAATATACTGAAATCCAAAATCCAAAATCCAAAAATCCAAGATCCAAAAATTCAAAAATCCAAAATCCAAAAATCCAAAATCCCAAAATCCAACAATTTAATCCAAAATCCAAAATCCCGAATCCAAAAATCCGAAACTCCAAAATCAAAAAATCAAAAATCCAAAATACAAAATCCAAAATACAAAATCCACAATCTAAACATCCAAAATTCCAAAATCTAGAATACAATTAAAAAAAGCCAAAATCCAAAATCCAAAATCCAAAAATTCAAAAAGCCAATACACGAAATCCACAATCCAAAAATCCAAAAAGCCAAAATCAAAAATCCAAATCAAAAAATCCAAAATCCCAAATCCCAAATCCAAAAATCGAAAAATACAAAAATCCAAAATCCAAAAATCCAAAAATTCAAAAATCAAAAATCCAAAATCCAAAAACCCGAAAATCCAAAATCCAAAATCAAAAAAACATAAAATCCAAAATCCAAAAGCCAAACATTCAAACATCCAATATACTAAATTCCCAAAATCCAGAATCCAAAATCCAAAAATCCAAGATTCAAACATTCAAAAACCAAAATCCAATAATCCAAAATCCAAAGATTCAAAAATCTAATATACAAAAATCCAAAAATCAAACATCCAAAATCCAAAAATCCAAAATCCAAAAATTAAAAATCCAATATACTAAAATCCAAAATCCAAAATCCAAAAATCGAAAATCAAAAATCCAAAAATCCAAAA
Organism: Pyrocystis lunula; assembly: GCA_037576205.1. NCBI lineage: Eukaryota > Dinophyceae > Gonyaulacales > Pyrocystaceae > Pyrocystis > Pyrocystis lunula. Next base: position 2,672 of record JAPIWU010248036.1, on the reverse strand, counting down.
TCCAAAAAACCAAAAATTAAAAAATCAAACATCAAAAATCAAAAATCCCAAAATCCAAAATCAAAAATCAAAAACATCAAAAAATCCAAAATCCAAAATCCCAAATCCAAAAATTCAAAAATACAAAATCCCAAATCCCAAATTCACAAAGCCAAAATACAAAAATCCAAAATCCCAAAATTCAAGAATCCAAAATACAAAATCCACAATCCAAACATCCAAAAAACAATAATCCAAAATCCACAAAAACAAATCCAATATACCAAAAATCCAAAAACCCAAAATCCAAAAATCCAATCCAAAATCCAAAAATCTAAAAATCAAAAAAATCCATAATCCAAAAGTCCCAAATTTCAAAAATCCAAAATCAAAAATCCCAAACTCCAAAATCCAAAATCAAAAAATCAAAAATACAAGCTCCAAAATCCAAAATCAAAAAATTCAAAAATCCAAAATCCAAAATCCCAAATTCATTAATCCAAAATTCAAAAATCCAAAATACAAAAATTCAAAAATCCAAAATCCAAAATCCACAAAAACCAATCCAATATACAAAAATCCAAAAACCCAAAATCCAAAAATCCAAAGTCCAAAAATCCAAAATCCAAAAATCCAAAAATCAAAAAAATCCATAATCCAAAAATCCCAAATTTCAAAAATCCAAAATCCAAAATCCAAAACTCCAAAATCCAAAATCAAAAAATCAAAAATACAAGCTCCAAAATCCAAAATCATAAAATTCAAAAATCCAAAATCCAAAATCCCAAATTCATTAATTCAAAATTCAAAAATCCAAAATACAAAAATTCAAAAATCCAAAATCCAAAAATCCAAAATCCCAAAATCCAAAAATTCGAAAATCCAAAATTCAAAATCCAAATAAAAAATCCAAAATCCAAAATCCAACATCCAAACATGCAAACATCCAGTATACTAAAATCCAAAAATCCAAAAGCCAAAATCCCAAAATCCAAAATCCAAAAATTCAAAAATCCAAAATCCGAAAATCCAAAATCCAACAATTCAAAAATCCAGCAATTCAAAAATCCAAAATCCCAAAATCCATAAATCCAAAAATTCAAAACTCCAAAAATCCAACATCCTAAAATCCCAAAATCCAAAAATCCAAAATCAAAAAATTCAAAAATCCAAAATCCAAAAATTCAAAGTCCAAATTCCGAAATCCGAAAATTCCAAAATCCAAAATACAAAAATCCACAATCAGAAAATTCAAAAATCCAACATACAAAATCCACAATCCAAACATCCACAAATCCAACATCCAAAACACAAATCAAAAATCCAAAATCAAAAATCCAAAATCCCAAAATTCAAAAATCCAAAATCCAAAAATCAGAAATCCAAAAATCCAAATTCAAAAATCCAAAAATCCAAAATCCAAAAATCCAAAAATCCCAAAATCCAAAATCAAAAATCAAAAAATCAAAACATCCAAAATCCAAAATCCGAAATCCGAAAATTCAGAAATCCAAAATACAAAAATCCAACATCCAAAAATTCAAAAATCCAAACTACAAAAGCCACAGTCCAAAATCCAATATCCAAACATTCAAAATCCAAAAATTCAATAATCCGAAATCCCAAAATCAAAAACCCAAATTCAAAAATCCAAAACCCAAAAATCCAAAACCCTAGATCAAGAAATTCAAAAATCAAAGATCCAAAATCCAAAATCCAAAAATCCAAAAATCCAAAAATCCAGATCAAAAATCAAAAATAAAAAATCAAAAAATCAAAAAAACAAAAATCACAAATCCAATAATTCAAAAATCCAAGATCCAAAATCCCAAATTCACAAATCCAAAATACAAAAATCCAAAATATAAAAATTCAAAATTCCAAAATAAAAAATCCACAATCCGAACATCCAAGAATCCAAAAATCCAAATTAATAAATCCAAAATCCCAAATCCAAAATTTCAAAAATCTAATATACGAACATCCAACAATCCAAAATCCCAAATCAAAAATCCAAAATACAAAATCCAAAAATTCAAAAATCCAAAAAATCCAAAAAGCCAAGATCCAAAAATACAAATTCAGAAATCCAAAATCGAAAAATCCAAAGATTCAAAAATCCAAAATCCAAAATCCAAAATCCAAACATTCAAAAATCCAATATACTAAAATCCAAAAATCCAAAATCCAACAGTCCAAAATCCAAAAATTCAAAAATCCAAAATCCCAAAATCCAAAATCAAAAAAACACAGATCCAATATACAAGAATCCAAACATCCAAAATCCAAAATCCCAAATCCAAAAATTCAGAAATCCAAAATACAAAAATCCAAAATCCAAAAATCCGAAAATTCAAAAATCAAAAAATTCACAATCAAAAAATCCAAATTCAAAAATCCAAAATCCAAAATCCAAATAAAAATACAAAATCCAAAATCCCAAATCCAAAAATTCAGAAATCCAAAATACAAAATCCACAATCCAAACATCCAAAAATCAAAAATCAAAAATCCAAATCAAAAAATCGAAAATCCTCAGTCCAAAATCCAAAAATTCAAAAATCCAAAATACCCAATACAAAAATCCGTAATCCAAATTCAAAAATCCAAAATCAAAAAATCCAAAATCCAGAAATCCGAAAATTCATAAATCCACAAATCCAAGAGTTCAACAATCCAAAATCCAAAAATCA
>JAPIWU010246928.1:7500-12385 GCA_037576205.1 Pyrocystis lunula | reverse complement strand
ACAAAATAAAATAAAATAATATAATATAATATAATATAAAACACAATAAAACAAAACGGAAAAATAAACTAAGTAAAAATAAAAAATTTAAATAGAATGAAATGAAATAAAACGGAATAAAAGTAAATCAAAATAGCATAAAACAGCATGAAATAAAACAAAATAAAATATAACAAAATGAAATAAAACAGAATAGAATAAAAATGAAATGAAATAAAATGAAACGAAATAAAACAAAAATGAAATAATATTAAATAAAACGAAATCAAATAAAATCAAATAAAGTAAAATATAAAATCAAAAAATAAAATAAAAAATAAAACAAAAGCAACTAAAAAGATATAATAAAATAAAAATAGATAAAATAAAACAAAACAAAACAAAACAAAACAAACATAAAACAACACAAAACAAAACAAAATAAAATAAAAAATAAAATACAATAAAATAAAATAAAATAAAATAAAATAAAATGAAATTAAAGGCAATGAAAAATAAAACAAAATGAAATAAAATAAAATAACATGAAATAAAATAAAATAAAAATGAAATAAAACAAAACTAAATAACCTAAAATAAAATAAAATAAAAAATAAAATGAAAATAAAAATAAGATAAACAAATCAAAAATGAAACAAAATAAAACAAAATAAAACAAATTTAAAAACAAAAATATAATAAAATAAAACAAAATAAAACAAATTGTAACAAAATAAAATAAAATAACATAAACGAAAAATAAAGTGAAAGAACAAAAAACGAAAGAAAACACAATAAAAAATAAAATAAAAAATAAAATGAAATAAAAATGAAATAAAATAAAATAAAATAAAATAGCATAAGATAAAATAAATAAAATAAAATCAAACAAAATAAAATAGAATATTATAAAATAAAATGAAATAAAATAGAAAATAAAATGAAATAAAATGAAATACAATAAAATAAAAATAAAAAATAAAATAGAATAAATCAAAATTAAATTAAATAAAATAAAATAACAATAAGATTAAATATAATAAAATATGAAATAAAATAAATAAAACAAAATAAAATAAAAAATAAAAATAAAATAGAACAAAACAAAACAAAACAAAACAAAACGAAACAAAATAAAACAAAATAAAACAAAACAAAACAAAACAAAACAGAATCCAATAAAATGAAATAAAAATAAAATAAAATAAAAAATAAAATAAGACAAAACAAAATAAAATAAAACAAAATGAAATTAAATAAAAAACAAAATAAAACAAAATAAAATAAAACCAAATAAAATAAAAATAAAATAAAACAAAATAGAATAAAATGAAACAAAATAAAAATAAAAACTATGAAAATAAAATGAAAAATAAAATACAACAAAATAAAATGGAACAAAAACTAAAATAAGAAGAAAACACAATAAATTAAAATAAAATGAAATGAAATGAAACAAAATAAAACAAAATAAAATAGAACAAAACGAAACAAAATAGAATAAAATAAAACACTATAAAATAAAATGAAATAAAATAAAATTTTTTAAAAAATAAAACAGAACAAAATAAAATAATATAAAATAAAACAAAATCAAATAAAAGGATATAGATTAAAATAAAACAAAATAAAATAAATTAAAAAATAAAAAATAAAATAATATAATATAAAATGAAATAGAATGTAATGAAAATAAACACAAAATAAAATATAATAAAATAAAATAAATAAACTAAAATAAAATAAACTAGAACAAAACAAAACCAAAATGAAATAAAATAAAACAAAACAAAACAAACAAAACAAAACAAAATGAAACATAAAATAAAATAAAATAAATAAAGAATAAAAAACAATACAAAATAACATAAAATAAAATAAATAAAATATAAAAAATAAAAATGAAATAAAAACAAAAACTAAAACAAAATTAATCCAAATAGCACAAAATAAAATAAGACAAAGTAAGATAAAACAAAACAAAATAAAACGAATAAAACAAAATAAAATAAAAGAAACAAAATAAAATAAATTAAAATGAAACAAAATGAAATAGAACAAAACAAAACGAAATAAACAATGAAATAAAATAAAATAAAATACAAATAAAATGAAATAGAATAGAATAGAATAGAATAAAATAAAAAACAAACAAAATAACATAAGATAAAACAAAATAGAATAACATAAAATTAAATAAAAGAAAAATTAAAATAAAATAAAATAACAATAACATTAAGATAAAAATGCAATAAAATAAAAATCAAATGAAATAACATGAAATGAGATAAAGAAAAATATAATAGAATGCAATAGGAAAAAAGTAAACTGAAATAAAATAAAATGAAATAAACCAAAATGAAATAAAATAAAAATAAAATAAAATAAAATAGAACAAAATAAAATCAAAATACAAAATAAAATAGAACAAAACAAAACAAAACAAAACAAACAAAACAAAAACAAACAAAATAAAAGAAAATAAAACAAAACAAAACAAAACAGAATCAGATAAAATAAAATAAAATAAAATAGAATAAAATGAATAAGAAATAAAATAAAACAAAACAAATACAATAAAATAAAATGAAATAATATAAAAAACAAAATAAAACAAAATAAAATAAACCCAAATAAAATAAAATAAAATAAAATAAAACGACATAAAATAAAATAAAATAAACCAAAATAAAATAAAAATAAAACAAAATAAAAATGAAATGAAAAATCAAACAAAATGAAATAAAACAAAAATTAAAATAAAATAAAACGAAATAAAATAACATAAAACAAAACAAAACAAAATAAAATAAAATGAGATAGAATAAAATAAAATGAAATAAAATAAAATAAAATGAATTAAAATAAAACAAAATAAAACAAAATAATAAATAAAAATCAAACAAAATAAAAATAACATAAAATAGAAAAAATACATAAAATAAAACAACACAAAATAAAATAAAATAAAATAAAATAAAATGAAAAATGTAATAAAATAAAATAACCCAAAATAAAATAAATTAAAATAAAATGAAATGAAATAAAATAAAATAAAACAAAATAAAATAAAACAAAATAGAATAAAACAGAATTAAATAAAACAAAATAAAATAAAAATGAAAGAAAAATGAAATAAAATAAAATAGAAAAAATAGCATAAATGAATTAAAACAAAATCAAATAAAATCAAATAAATTTAAATAAAACTAAATAATAAAATAAAATAGAATAAAATAAAATAAAATAAAATGGTATAAAATGCAATGAACAAATCAAACAAAATAAAATAACATAAAATAAATGGATAAATAAAATAAAACAAACAAAACAAAACCAAAATAAAATAAAATAAATAAAACAAAACTAAACAAAACAAAACAAAACAAAATAAAAACAAAAATAACATAAAATAAAAAATAGAAAATAAAAAGAAACAAAATAAAATGAATTAAACAATCAAACATAGAACAAAATAAAACAAAATAAAACAAAATAAAATAAAACGAAATAGAAAAACAAATTAAAATCAAAACAAAATGAAATAAAATAAAAAAATGAAATGAATTAAAATGAAACAAAATAAAGTAAACAAAACAAAACAAAACAAAACAAAAATCAAAATAATATGAAAAACAAAACGAAACAAAACAAAACAAAACAAAATAAAACAAAATAAAGCAAGACAAAACAAAACAAAACAGAATAGTATAAAATAAAATAGAATAACATAAAGAAAAACTAAATTACAACAAAACAAAATAAAATAAAATTAAAATGAAATAAAACAAAATATAACAAATAAGAAATAAAAAATAAAATTAAATTCAAAAAACAAAAAATAAAATTGAATAATAAAAAATTGCAATAAAACAAATAAACAATAAAAACACACAAAAATGTAAAAAATCAAATAAATAATAAATAAATTAAAAATGAAATAAAATAAAATAAAAAATCAAAAAATAGAACAAAATAAAACAAAATCAAACAAAATAAAATAAAACAAAATAAAACAAAAATACAAAATAAAACAAATTAAAAAAACAAAATAAAATAAAATATTAAAATGGAACAAAATAAAATAGAACAAAACTAAACAAAATAAAAAATAAAATAAAATAAAATGAAAATACAATAAAATAAAATAACATAAAATAAAAAAAATGAAATAAAATAAAATAAAATGAAATAAAATAAAAAATAAAAATGAAATAAAATCAAATAAAATGAAATGAAAGGAAATAAAATAAAAAATAAAATGAAATAAAATGAAATAAAATCTCACAGAATAAAATAAAATAAAATAAGAAACAAATAACATAAAATACAATTAAATAAATCAAAACAATATAGAAAAGAATAAAATAAAATAAAATAAAATAAAAATTTAAAAAATAAAATGAAAAATAAAATAAAAACCAAACAAAACAAAACAAAACAACAACAACAACAAAATGAAACAACATAAAACAAAATAGAACACAGCAAAAATAAAATAAAATAAATTTAAATAAAACAAACATAATAAAAATAAAATAAAACAAAATGAAATAAAACCAAATAAAAATGAAATGAAAAAATAAAATAAAACAAAATAAAATAAAAAATGAAATAAAATAGAACAGAATAAAATAAAATAGAACTAAAATGAAATAAAATAAAACTAGATAAAATAAAATAAAATAAAATAACATAAAATTCAAACAGAACAAATAAAATAAAATAAAATAAAATAGGAAAATAAAACAAAATAAAAAATAAAATAGAACAAGACAAGACAAAACACAACAAATCAAAATAAAACAAAAAAATTAAAAAATAAAATAAAATAAAGCAAAATAAAACAAACTAAAATAAAACAGAATAAAATAAAATAAAATAAACAAAAGAAAATAAATAAAAA
>JAPIWU010246928.1:0-2500 GCA_037576205.1 Pyrocystis lunula | reverse complement strand
AATAAAACGAAATAAAATAGAACAAAAATAAAAACAGAATAAAATAAAACACTGTAGAATAAAAATGAAATAAAATAAGATGAAATAAAAACACAGAAGAAAATAAAATAATATAACATAAAACAAAATCAAATAAAATGAAATAGATTAAAATAAAACAAAAGAAAATAGAATAAAAATAAAATAAAAATGAAATAATATAAAATAAAATGAAATAAAATGCAATGAAAATAAACACAAAATAAAATATAATAAAATAAAAATAATAAATAAACTAGAACAAAACGAAACAAAACCAAAAATGAAATAAAATAAAATAAAACAAAACAAAACAAACAAACAAAACAAAACAACATGAAACATAAAATTAAATAGAATAAATAAGAAATAAAATAAATCAATACAAAATAACATAAAATAAATAAGACATAAAAAATACAAAATGAAATAAACAAATGAAAAATAGAACAAAATTAAACCAAATAGCACAAAATAAAATAAGACAAATTAGATTAAAATAAAACAAAAATAAAACAAATAAAACAAAATAAAATAAAAATAAACAAAATAAGATAAAACTAAAATGAAACAAATGAAATAAAACAAAACACAACGAAATAAACAATGCAATAGAATAAAATAGAATAAAATGATATAAGATAAAATAAAGTAAAATAAAATAACATGAAATAACAAAAATAAAATAAAATAAGATAATACAAAATAGACTAACATAAAATAGAATAAAATAAAAAAGGAAATAAAATGAAATAGAATAAGAAATAAAATGAAATAAAATGAAATAAGATAAATAACAATAATATAGAATGAAATAAGAACATAAAATAAACTAAAATAAAATAAAATAAATCAAGATAAACTAAAATAAAATAACACAAAATAAAATAAAATACCATAAAATGATATAATTAGAACAAAATAAAATGAAAATACAAAATAAAATAGAACAAAACAAAACAAAACAAAACAAAACAAAACAGAATCAAACAAAATAAAACAAAATAAAACAAAACAAAACAAAACAAAACAGAATCAAATAAAATAAAATAAAATAAGACTAAAATGAATAAAACAATAAAATAAATCAAACAAAAAATGAAATAAAATAAAATGAAAAAAATAAAATGAAACAAAATAAATCAAAATAAAATGAAACCAAATAAAATAAAATAAGATAAAATAAAACGAAATAGAATAAAATAAAACAAAATAACTTAAAAATAAAACAAAATCAAAATCAAATGAACAAATAAAACAAAATAGAATAAAACAAAAATAAAACAAAAGAAAACAAATAAAATACAATAAAACAAAAACAAAACAAAACAAAACAAAATGAGATAGAATAAACTAAAATAAAATGAAATAAAATAAAATGAACTAAAATAATATAAAACAAAACAAAATAAAACAAAATAAGAAATAAAATCAAACAAATTGAAAATAAAATAATAAAAAATAAAATAACATAAGACAACACAAAATAAAATACAAAAATAAAAAATAAAATTAAATAAAAACAAAACAAAACGATATAAAATGAAATAAAAAATTAAAATAAAATAAAAATATAATGCAATGAAAAAACAGAATAGAAATAAAATAAATTAAAATGAAATGAAATGACATAAAATAAAATGCGATAAAATAAAATAAAACAAAATAAAATAAAACAGAATTAAATAAAACAAAATAGAATAAAACAGAACAAAATAACATAAAATGAAATAAAACAAAATCAAGTAAAATCCATTAAATTAAAATAAAACAAAATGCAATAACATAAAATAAAATAAAATAAAATAAAATGATATAGAATGCAATGAAAAAATCAAACAAATTAACATAAAACAAAATAAAATAAAATAAAATAATAAAACAAAACAAAACAAAAATAAAATAAAACAAAAATAAACAAAACAAAACAAAATAAAAACAAAATAACATAGAATAAAATAAATAAGAAATTAAATGAAAAAATAAAATGAATTGAGAAATCCAAAAATAGAACAAAATAAAACAAAATAAAACAAAATAAAATAAAACGCAATAACATAAAATAAAACAAAATAAAACAAATTAGAATAAAAACAAAATGAAATAAAAAACAAAATAGCATAGATTAAAATGAAACAAAATAAAATAAAACAAAACAAAACAAAAAATAAAAATAAGAATGAAGAAACAAAATGAAACAAAACAGAAACAAAGCAAAATAAAAAATAAAGCAAAACAAAACAAAACAAAACAGAATAAAATAAAATAAAATAACATAACATAAATAACAATACAACAAAACAATATAAAAAATGAAATAAAAAACAAAATAAAACAAATAAGAAATCAAGAAAATAAAAGAAAATTAGAAAATCAAGAAATAAAATCAAAAATAAAATAAAATAAAATAAAATAAAAGATAATCTGAAACAAAACAAAAATATAAAATCAAATAAAAAAGAATTAAAAATGAAAACAAAAA
>JAPIWU010245823.1:0-12400 GCA_037576205.1 Pyrocystis lunula | reverse complement strand
TTTGTATTTCATGATTCTTGGATTTTGGATTTTTGGTTTGGCATTTTGGATTTTTGGATATTTTAATCATTGATTTGTGGATTTTTGAGTTTTGGGATTTTGGATCCTGAATTTTGTATTTTTCATGCTTGGGTTTTTGGATTTTGTATGTTGGATTCTTGGACTTTTTATTTTTGATTTTTGGATTATGGATTTTGTGTTTTTGATGTTTGGATTCTGTATGTTTGAATTTCTGTTTGGATTTCTGGTTTTTGTTTTCTGGATTCCGCATTCTGGATTTTGGATAATTGTATATTGTATTTTGTGATTTTTGGATTTTGGAATTTTGGTTTTGTATTTTTTGATATTTGTATTTTGGATTCTGGCGTTTTGAATTTTTGTATTTTGGATTTTGGCTTTTGGGGTCTTGATTTTTTGATGTTGGATTTTGGATTTTTGAATTTTTGGATTTTGGATTTTGGATTCTGGATTTTTTGATTTTTGTATTTTGTACTTTCTTCATTCTTGGATGTTGGATTCTGGATTTTGGATGTATTCATTTTGTATTTTGGATTCTTTGATATATGTATTTTGGATGTTGGATTTTGAATTGTTGGTTTTTTGATTTTGGATTTTGGATTTTTCGATTTTGGGATTGTGGATTTTGGATTTCGGATTTTGGGATTTTGGGATTTTGGGATTTTGGATTTTGGATTTTGGATTTTGGAGTTTTTGATGATTGGATTTTGGATTTTGGATTTTTGAATTTTGGGATTTTGGGTTTTGGGGCTTGGATTTTGCTGAGTTGTGGATTTCGGTTTTTGGATTTTGGATTTTTTGGTTTTGATATTTGGATTTGGGATTTTGGATTTTGTATTTGGCCTTTTGTATTTTGGATTTTGGATTTTTGTATTTTGTATTTTTGATTTTGGCTTTTGGATTTTGGGTTTTGGGTTTGTTGATTTTTTATTTTGGATTTTAGTTTTTTTGATTTGCTTGATTTGGGATTCTTGGGTTTCTGGATTTTTGGATTTTGGATTTTGTATATTTGTATGTTGTATTGTTTGATCGTTGGATTTTGGATTTTGGGTTTTTGAATTTTTGGATTTTGTATTTTGGATTCTGGATTTTTTGATTTTTGGATTTTGGATTTTGGATTTTTCATTTTGGATTTTTTGATTTTTGGAATTTGGTTTTTGGATTTTTGAATATTTGGATTGTATTTTGGATTTTTTGTTTTTTGATTTTGAATTTTGGATTTTGGATTCAAGTATTTTGTATTTTTAATTTTTGGATTTTTGATTTTGGTTTTTGACTTTTGTATTTTTTATTTTTGATTTTGGATTTTTGAATCTTTGGATTTTGGATTTTTTATTTTGGATTTTTGTTTTTTGGATTTTGGATCTTGGATTTTGTATTCTGGATTTTTTATTTTTTCATTTTTGGATTTTGGATTTTGGATTTTGGATTTTGGAATTTGGGTATTTTGTATTTTGGATTTTGGATTTGTTGATTTTTGTATTGTGTATTTTTGATTGTTGGATTTTGAATTTTGGATTCTGTATTTTTTGATTTTGGGACTTTGGATTTTGGATTTTGGATTTTTTGGTTTTTGGATTTTTTTGGATGTCGGATTTTTGAATTTTTGGATTTTGGATTCTGGACTTTGGATGATGTGATTTTGGGATTTTGTATTTTAGATTTTTGAATTTTTGGATTTTGGATTATGGATTTTTGATGTTTGAACATTTGTATTTTGTATTTTTTGATTTTTGGATTTTGGCTCTTGGATTTTGGATTGCTTGATTTTTGGATTTTGGATTTCGGATGTTGGATTTTTTGATTTTGGGATTTTGGGTTTTTGAATTTTTGGACTTGGATTCTGTATTTTGTATTCTGGGTTTTTTGATTACTTGTATTTTGGATTTTGGATTTTTGAATCTTTGGATTCTGGAGTTTTTGATTTTTGGATTTTGGATGCTGGATTTTGGATGTTTGTATTTTGTTTTTTATTTTGTATCTTGGATTTGGGATTCTTGGATGTTGCATTTTTCGATTTTTGGAATTTGGTTTTTGGGTTTTGGATTTTTTGATTTGGGTTTTTGGTTTTGGATTGTTGTATTTTGTGATTTTTGAATTTTTTTGATTTTTGGATTTTTGGCCTTTTGATTTTGTATTTTGGATTTGGGATTTTTGAATTTTGGATTTGGGATTTTGTATTTGTGGATTCTTGGATGCTGCATTTTTTATTTGGGATTCTGGATTCTGGATTTTTTGATTTTGGGATTTTGGATTTTGGATTTTTGGATTTTTGGATTTTGGATTTTGGGTTTTGGATTTTTTGATTTGGGGTTTTTGGATTTGTATATTTGGATTTTTGATTTTTGAGTTGTTGGATTTTGGATTTTTGTAATTTTGGATTTTTGATTTTGGATTTGGGATTTGGGATTTTGGATTTTTGGATTTTGGGATTATGGATTTTGGATTTTGGATTCTGGTTTTTTGGATTTTGGATTCTGGGTATTTGAATTTTGGGATTTTGGATTTTGGGTTTTGGATTGTTTGATGTTCGTATAATGTATTTTAGATTGTTGAACTTTGGATGTTTGTATTTTGTATTTTTTATTGTTGGATTTTGGATTTTGGACTTTGGATTTTTTGATTTTGGGATTTTGAATTTTTGATTTTTGTATTTTTGATTGGATTTGGGATTTTGGATTTTTTGATGTTTTGATTTTGGATTTTGTATTTTTGCATGTTCGTATTTTTCATTTTTTGATTTTGGATTCTGTATTTTTTGATTTTTGGATTTTGGATTTTGGTTTTTGAATTCTTGTATTTTGGATTGCTTGCTTCTTGGATTTGGGATTTTGGATTTGTGAATGTTTGGATTTTTCATTTTGGATTTTGGATTTTGGATTTTTTGATGTTTGCACTCTGTGTTTTGATTTATGGATTCTGGATTTGGGATTTTGGATTTTTTGATTTTTGGGTTTTGGATTTTGTATATTGGATTTTTTTATTTTTGGATTTTGGATCTTGGATTTTTTGATTCTTTGATTTCGGTTTTTTTGATTTTCGGATTTTGGATTTTTTGATTTTGGGTGTTTGGATTGTGGAATTTGGATTTTTGATGTTTGTACATTGAATTTTGGATTTTGGGTTTTTTGATAATTGGGTTTTGGCCTCTGGATTTTTGAATTTTTGGATCTTGTATTTTGTATTTTTGGATTTTTGTGATTTTTTGGATTTTGTATTTTGGATTTTTGAATGTTCGGATATGTATTTTTGATTTTTGGATTTTGGATTTTGGATTGAATTTTTGGATTTTGGATTTTGTATTTTGGATTTTTTGATTTGTGGATTTTGGATTTTTTATTTTGACTTTTTTTAATTCTGTATTTTTTATGTTTGGATTTTGTATTTTGTATTTTGGATGTGTTGATTTTTGGATTTTGGATTCAGGAGTTTTGGAATTTTTTGATACTGTATATTGGATTGTGTATTTTGGGGTTTTTTATCTTGGATTTTGGATTCTGGATTTTTGTATGTTGTATTTTTTGATTTTTGGATTTTGGATTTTGGATTTTGGATTTGTTGATGTTTGGATTTTGGATTTTGGACTTTGGAATTTTTGGATTTGGAATTTGGAATTCTGGTTTTTTGATATTTTGAATATGGGATTCTGGATTTTTGAATTTTAGTTAGGACTTTGTATTTTTGATTTCTGTTTTTTTGCATTTTTGGATTTTTGGATACTGGATTTTGGTTTTTTGAATTTTGGATTTTTGGATCGCGTATTTTGGCTTTTTAATTTTTTGATTTTGCATTTTGGTTTTTTGATTTTTGGATTTGGGATGTTTTATTTTGGACTTTTTGATTTTTGGATCTTGGCTTTTGGATTTTGGATTTTTGATTTTTGTATTTTGTATTTTTGGATTTTTGGATACTGTATTTTGTATTTTTGATTTTTGGTTTTTTGGGTTTTGTATTTCGGATATTTAATTTTGGGATTTTGGATTTTGGTTTTTCTGATTTTTGGATTGTGGATGTTTTATTTTGTATTTTTGATTTTTGTATCTTGGATTTTGGATTCTGGCTTTTTGGATGTTGTATTTTTGATTTTTGGATTTTGGATTTTTGATTTTGGTTTTTCTGTTTTTTGTATTTTGTACTTTTGATTTTTCAATTTTTGGATTTTGCATTTTGTATTTTGGATTTTTTGATTCTTGTATTTTGTATGTTTTGATTTTTTTGGATTTTTGATTTTTGGCTCTTGGACTTTGGATTGATGAAGTTTTGGATTTGGGATTTTTATGGTTTTGGAATTTTGAATGTTTGGATTTTGTATTTTGGATTTTGGATTCTGGATTTGTTGAGTTTTGGATTTTGTATTCTTGTTTTTCATTTTTTTGATTTCGTATTTTTGATTTTGGATTTTGGATTTTTCGATTATGGATTTGGGGTTTTGGATTTTTGGCTTTTTGAATTTTCGAATTTTTGGATTTTTCATTTTGGATTTTTTGTTTTCTGGATTTTGGAGTTTGGGTTTCGGATTCTGGATTCTGCTTTTTTGATTTTTGGATTTGGGATTTTGGATTTTTGAATTTTGGGATTTTGCATTTGGGCTTTTGGAGTGTTTGATGTTTGTATTTTGAATGTTTGATTTTGGGTTTTGGATTTTTGTATTTAATATTTTTTGATTTTTGGATTTTGTATTTTGGATTTTGGCTTTTTGGAGTTTGAATTTTGAATTTTTGAATTTTGGATTTTGGATTTTGGATTTTGGATTTTGGATTTTGGATTGGATTTTTGGATTTTGTATTTTTGATATTTGGATGTTGGATGTTGGATTCTTGATTTTTGGATTGTTGGATTTTGGATTTTGGAACTTGGAATTCTTGAGTTCTGCATTTTGGATCTTGGATTTCTTGATTTTTGGATTTTGGATTCTCGATTTCTGAATTTTTGGATTTGGGATTCTGTATTTTGGATTTGTTGATGATTGTATTTTGTATTTTGATTTTTTGATTTTGGATTTGGGACCTTGGATTTTTTGATTTTGGGATTTTGTATTTCGGATTTTTGGATTTTTGGATTTTGGGATTTTTGGATTATTGATTTCTGGATTTTTTATTTCAGATTTTTGATTTTGGATTTTGGATTGTTTTGATTTTGGATTTTTGGTTTTGTCTTTTTTGATTTTTGATTTTTGAATCTTTTGATTCTGGATTTTTGGTTTTTTGTATTCTGGATTTTTTGATATTTGGACTTTGTATTTTGGATCTTGGATTTCTTGATTTCTGGATTTTGGATTTTGGATTTTGGAAGTTTGGATCGTTGGGTTCTGGATTCTGGACTTTTGAATTTTTTGATGCATTTTTGATTTTTGGATTTTGGATTTTGGATGTTGTTTTTTATTTGTGATTCTGGATTTTTGCATTTTTGGATTTTGGATTTTGGAATATTGGATTTTTGGATTTTGGATTTTGTATTTTTGATTTTTTATTTTGGATTTTTGTATTTTGTATTTCTTGATTTTTGGATTTTGGATTTTGGATTTTGGATTTGTGTATTCTGGATTTTGTATTTCTTGATTTAGGGGTTTTGGGATTTTGGAGTTTGGATTTTCTGATTGTTGGATTTTGGATTTTGGATTTTGGATGTATTTGATTGTTGGGTTTTGGATTTTGGATTTGTGAATTTTCGGATTTATGTTTTTGGATTTGGGATTTTGGGATTTTTGTGTTTTGAATTTTGGATTTTTGAATTTTTGGTTATGAATTTTTGATGTATGGATTTTGGATCTTGGATTCTGGATTTTTTGATATTTGGATGTTTGATTTTGGATTTTTGAATTTTTTGGTTTTTGGATTTTGGATTTTGGTTTTTGATTCTTGGATTTTGGATTTTGGATTTCGGACTTTGGATTTTGTATTTTATGATTTTTGGATTTTGGATTTTGGATTTTGGATGTATTGGTTTTTGTTTTTTGGATATTGCATGTTTTAATTTTTGGATTTCGGATTTTTGAATTTTTTAATTTTTTTCGATTTTGGATCTTGTATATTTGTATTTTGTTTTTTTGTTTTTTTTGGATTTTGGATTTTGGATTTGGGATTTTATTGTTTTTGGGTCTTGTATATAGGAGTTTTTGAAATTTGGATGTTGGATATAGGATTGTGGATTTTTTGATTTTTGGATCTTGGATTTTGGATTTTGGAATTTTGGGATTTGGGATTTTTTATTTTGGATTTTTTATTTTTTGTATTTTGTATATTTTGATTTTTGGGATCTTGGATGTTGGAGTCTGGATTTTCTGATTTTGTATTTTGGATTTTCGATGTTGGATGTTTTGATTTTTGGATTTTGGATTTTGGATTTTTGGATTAGTTTGATTTTGTATTTTTGATTTTGGATTTTTCTATTTTTGGATTTTGGATTCTGGATTTTGGATTTTGGATTTTGGATCTTTGTATGTTGTATTTTTGATTATTGGATTCTGGCTTTTTTATTTTGGATTTGTTCATGATTTTTGGATTTTGGTTTTTGCATTTTTGAATCTTTGGTTTTTGTATTTTTATTTTGGCTTTGATTATTGTATTTTGGATCTTGTATTTTTGTATTTTTTATTTTGATTTTTGGATTTTGGATTTTGGATTTTTTGATTTCTGTATATTGTATGTTTTGATTTTTGGATTTTGGATTGTGGATGTTGGATTTTTTTGATTTTTGGATTCTGGATTTTGTATTTTGGATTTTTTATTTTTGGATTCTGGATTCTGGATTTTTGAATTTTTGGAATTTGGTTTTTTGGTTTTGGATTTTTGAATTTTGGGATTTTGGCTCTTGTATTTTAGATTTTTTGATCTTTGGATTGTGGATTTTTGATTTTTTGGATTTTGGATTCTGGCTTTTTTATTTAGGATTTTTAGTTTTGGCTTTTTGGATTTTGACTTCTGAATTTTTGAATTTTTGTTTTGTGGGTTTTTTTGGTTTTTTTGATTCTTGGATTTGGGATTTTGGATTTTGGATTTTGGATTTTGGATTTTTGTATGTTGTATTTCTGATTTTTGGATTCTGGATTTTGTATTATGGCTTTTTTGATTTTGGGATTTTGGATGTTGGATTTTTGAATCTTTGGTTTTTGTATGTTTATGTTTGATTTTTTGGTGTTTGGATTTTGGACTTGTTTTTTTGCATTATGCTTTTTGGATTTCGGATTTTGGATGATGGATTTGTTGATTTTTGGATTTTGGGTTTTGGATTCTTGAATTTTTGGATTTGGGATTTTGGAGCTTGGATATTTTGATTTTTGGATTTTGGATTTTGGATTTCTGAGTCTTGGGATTTTTGTTTTTTGATTGCGCATTATGTATTATTTGATTTTTGTATTTTGTATTTTGGATTTTTTGATTTTTGGATTTTGGTTTCTGTATTTTGGATTTTTTAATTTTTGGATGTTGGATTTTTGGTTTTTTGTTTTTTTGATTGCGGATGTTTTATTTTGGATTTTTTGATTATTGGATTGCGTATTTTGGATTTTGGTTTTTTTGGATGTTGTATTGTTTGATTTTTGGATTTGGTATTTTTGATTTTTGATTTTTGGATCTTTGGATTCTGGATTTAGGATTTTTGAATATTTGTATTCTGGATTTGGGATTTTGGATTTTTTGATTTCTGGATTTTGTATTTTGGAATTTTGGATTTTTGGATTTTGGGATTTTTGCATTCTGGATTCTGGATTTTTGAATTTTTGAATTTTGGGATTTTGGATTTCGGATTTTGGATTTTTTGATTTTTGGATTATGGTTTTTGGCTTTTTCAATTTTTGGATTGATTGCATTTTGTATTTTGGATTATTTTGTTGTTTGTATTTGTATGTTTTGATTGCTGGATTTTGGATTTTGTATTTGGTTTTTTGATTTTTGGATTTTTGGATTTTTTATTTTGGATCTTTCGATTTTTGGATTTTGTTTCTGGGTTTCTGAATTTGGGGATTTGTGATTTTCGGTTTTGAATTTTTGAAGTTTTGGATTTTGTATTTTGGATTTTGGATTTGTTGATTTTTGTTTTTGTATTTTGGATTTTTTGATTTTTTGATTTCGTATTTTTGATTTTGTATTTTGTATTTTTAAGTTTGTTTTTTGGTTTTGGATTTTGTGTTTTTGATTTTTGAATTTTTGTATTTTGGATTTTTTGATTTTGTGGATTTTGGATTTTTTGATTTTTGGATGTTGGATATTTGAATTTCTGATTTTTGGATTTTGGATTTTGTATTTTTGGATTTTGGGATTTGGGGTTTTGGATTTTGGATTGTTTGATGTTTGTATTTTGTATATTTGAGTTTTGGATTTTGGATTTTTGGATTTTGGATTTCTTGACTTTTGGATTTTGGAATTTGGATCTTGGATTTTTGGATATTGAATTTGGGATTTTTTGATTTTTGGGATTTGGGATTTTGGATTTTGGGTTTTGGATTGTGGATTTCTGGATTTGGAATTTTTTGATTTTTGGATTTTGGATTTTGGATCTTTGGATTTTTGGATTTTGGGATTTGGGATTTTGTATTTGTGAATTTTCGGATGTTGTATTTTGTATTCTGGATTTGTTGACATTTGTTTTTGGATTCTGGATTTTTGAATTTCTGGATTGTGGATTTTGGATTTTGGATTTGTTGATGATTGTATTTTGTATTTTTTGATTTTGGGATTTTGGATTTGGGATTATGGATTGTTTGATTATGGGATTTTGGATCCGGCATTTTGGATTTTGGGATTTTTGGATTTTGGATTTGTTGAATTTTGGATTTTTGTTTTGGCTTTTTTGATTGTTGTTTTCTGAATTTTTGATTTTGTATTTTTTGTATTTTGGATTTTTGTTTACTGGATTTTGGATCTTGGATTTTTTGATTTTGTATTTTGGATGTGTTGATTGTTGGGCTTTGTATTTTGGATTTCTGAATTTTCGGATTTTGGATGTTGTATGTTGGAATTTTCGATTTTTGGATTTTGTATTTTGGATTTTGGATTTTTGAATTTGTGGATATGTATTTTTTGATTTTGGTATATTGGATTTTGTAGTTTTCTGATTTTTGTAGTTTGCATTTTGCATTTCTGAATTGTTGGATTTTGGAATTTTGGAATTTGGATTTTTGATTTTGGGATTTTGGATTTTGTATTTTGGATTTTTGTATTTTGTATTCACTGTTTTTGGTTTTTGGATTCTGGATTTGTTGATTTTTGTTTTTTGGATTAAGGTTTTTTTAATTTTGGGATTTTGGATTTTGGATTTTGGACTTTGGTTTTTTGATATTTGTATTTTGTATTTTTTGATTTTGGGATTTTGGATTTGGGATTTTGGATTTTGGTTTTTGGATTTTGGATTTTGGATTTTGGATTTTGGATTTTGGATTTTGGATTTTGGATTTTGGATTTTGGATTTTGGATTTTTGGTTTTTGGATCCTCGAATTTGGATTTTTGATTTTGGATTTGGACTTTTGATTTTGGATTTTTTGAATTTAGGATTTTGGATTTTGGGTTTCTGAATTTTTGGATTTTGGATTTTGGATTTTGGATTTCATGATTTTGTATTTTGTATGTGTCTGATTTTTGGATTTTGGATTTGGGAGTTTGGATTTTTTGATT
This sequence comes from Pyrocystis lunula, assembly GCA_037576205.1. Lineage (NCBI taxonomy): Eukaryota > Dinophyceae > Gonyaulacales > Pyrocystaceae > Pyrocystis > Pyrocystis lunula. The sequence continues at coordinate 2,773 of JAPIWU010245823.1, read as the reverse complement.
TCTGTATTTTGGATTTTGGATTCTAGATTGCTTGATTTTTGGATTTGGGATTTTGGTTTTTTGAATTTTTGGATTTTTTATTCTGAATTGTGTATTTTTATTATTGGATTTTGGATTTTGGATTTTGGATCTTGGTATGTTTAATTTTTTTGATTTTTGGATTCTGGATTTTGGATTTTTGGATTTTTGGATTTTGGATTTTGGATTTTGGAATCTTTGGATTTTGTATTTTTGATTTTTTGTTTTTTGATTTTTGGATTTGGGATTTTGGATTGCGGATTTTGGAGTTTTGGATTTTTTGATTTTTTGCATTTTGGATTTCGGATTTGTTGATTTTTGGATTTTGGATTTTGGATTATGGATTTTTGAACTTTTGGATTTTGGACTTTTGAGTTTGGATTATTTTATTTTTGGATTTTGGAATTTTGGATTCCTGAATTTCTGTATTTTGTTTTTTGATTTTTGTTTTTTTGTGTTTTATGATTCTTGGATTTTGGATTCTGGATTTTTTGTTTTTTGGATGTTTGATTTTGGATTCTGGATTTTTTAATGTTTGGATTTTGGATTTTGGATTTTGGACTTTTTGTTTTTGATTTTGGATGTTTTATTTTGGATCTTTGGATTTTTGGATTTTGGATTCTGTATTTTGTATATTGGATGTTGTATTTTTTGATTTTTGTATTTTGGATTTGTGATTTGGGATTTTTTATTTTTGTAATTTGGATTTAGGATTTTTTGAATTTTTGGATTTTGGATTTTTTGGATTTTGGATTTTCTGATTTTTGGATTTGGATCTTGTATTTTTGGATTTTTCATTTTTGGGTTCTGGATTCTGTATTTTGGTTTTTTTGATTTTGGATTCTGGATTTTGGATTTTGGATTTTTGGATTTTGGGATTATTGGATTTTGGATTTTAGAAATTTTGGATTCTGGATTTTGGATTTTGGCTTTTTTTGATTTTCGTATTTTGTATGTTTTGTTTTTTTGGATTTGGGATTTTGGATGTTGGGTTTTTTATTTGGGGATTTTGGCTATTGTCTTTTGGTTTTTTATCTTTGGATTCTGGATTCTGGAATTTTTGAATTTTTGGTTTTTGGCTCTTGTATTCTTTGGGTTTTGTATTTTTTGATTTGTATTTTGGATTTTTGATTTTTTATTTTGGATTTTTAGTTTTGGCTTTTTGGATTTTTGATTTCTGAATTTTTGAATTTTGGATTTTTTGATTTTTGGAATTTTGGAATTTTTGATTTTTTGTTTGGATTTTGGATTTTTGATTTTGTATTTTGTATTTTCGAATTTTTGGATTTTGGATGTGTTGCTAGGTTTGTTTGATTTTTGCATTGTGCATTTTTTGATTCTTGTATTTTGGATGTTTTGGGTATTTTGATTTTTGGATTTTGCATTTTGTATTTCGTTTTTTGTTTTTGCATTTTGTATTTTGGATTTTTTGGATTTTGGATTTTGGATTTTTGTTTTTTTGGGATTTTGGATCTTGGATTTTTGTATGTTGTATTCTTCGATTTCTGGAATTTGTAATTTTGATTTTGGCTTTTTTGATTTTGGGATTTTGTATGTAGGATTTTTGAATTTTTGGATTTTGGATTTTGCATTTTGGTTTTTTGTTTTTGCATTTTGGATTTTGGATTTTTTGGGTTTTGGATCTTGGATTTTGGATTTTGGATTTTTTTGATTTTTGGATTTTGTAGTTTGGTCTTTGGATTTTTGTATGTTGTATTCTTCGATTTTGGGATTTTGTATTGTGGATTTTGGCTTTGTTTGATTCTGGGATTTGGGATCTAGGGTTTTTGAATTTTTGGATTTGGGATTTTGTATTTCGGATTTTTTGATGTTTGGATTTTGGATTTTGGAGTTTGTATTTTGGTATTTTGTTTTTTGATATCTGGATTTTGGATTTTGGATTCTGGATTTGTTGATTCCTGTATTTTGTATCTTGGATTTTTTCATTTTTGGCTTTTGTATTTTGGAATCTGGATTTTTTGATTTTGGATTATGTTTATTGGCTTTTTTATTTTTGTATTTCGTATTTCATGATTTTTGGATTTGGGATTTTGGATTTTGGATGTTGATTTTCGGATTTTGGATTTTGGATTTTGGACTTTTTGATATTGGGATTTTGGATTCTTGGATTTTTTGATTTTTTTGGAGTTTGGATTCTGAATTTTGGATTTTTTGATGTTTGTATTTTGGATTTTGTATGTTGGATTCTTGGATTTTGTATTTCTGGTTATTGGATATTGGATTTTGGAACTTTTCAACTTTGCTTGTATTTTTGATTTTTGTTTTTTGGATTCTGGATTTTGGATTTTGGATGTTTGTATACTGTATTTTGTGATTCTTGGGTTTTGGAATTTGGGTTTTGGGTTTTTTGATTTTTGGATTTTGGATTCTGGCGTTTTGAATTTTTTGATTTTGGATTTGGGTTTTTGGGTTTTTGATTTTTTGGATTTTGGATTTTGGGATTTTTGAATCTTTGGATTTTGGATTTTGGATTTTGGATTGTTTGATTTTTGTATTTTGTATTTTTGATTTGTGGATGTTGGATTTTGTATCTTGGATTTATTTATATTTGGATTTTGGATGTTTGGACTTTTGGACTTTTTGATTTATGTATTTTGTCTTTTGGGCTTTTGAATTTTTGGAATTTGGATCTTGGACTTTGGATTTTTCGATTTTCCGATTTGGGATTTTGGATTTTGGGATTTTGGGATTTTGGGATTTTGGGATTTTGGGATTTTGGGATTTTGGGATTTTG
>JAPIWU010244715.1:0-12415 GCA_037576205.1 Pyrocystis lunula | reverse complement strand
CATGATGTCGTGACGCGCCATGTACAGACCAGTTGGCGCGCGTGCGACGAACCCCTCATCCTCCGGCAGCCGCTCGTGCGAAGCGGGAAGCTGCTCTCCGTGGGGCACCGCGAAGACCTCTGGCGGGAGTGGCTGGAGGGCTAGTCGATCGGTACGTCCGAAAGCGCGTTGTGCAGGAGGTGGTCCTCGTTGGACTCCACCACCTTGATGAAGTCACGCATCGCCTCGAGTACAGGCACTTCTTCACGGTCGTAGACGTCCCCCTGGAGGAGACGCAGCAGACCGAGGCGGTGTTCCGGCTCCTGAATGAAGCGGGTGAAGGCGGGGAGGAGCTTGTAGTAGAGGCGGATGAAGTCGTACCAGATCGCGACCCCTTCCTTCGTCGTCTTCTCGTACCCCTCGAAGGCCTCACCCCGGTAGTCTCCGGTCTTCGCTGCTTCCACGATCGCCTCGGTCGCGAACTTGGCACTGTGCATGGCGACGCTGACGCCGGACGAGAAGATCGGGTCGACGAAACGCGCCGCATCGCCGATCACGAGGAAGCCGTCCCCAACGAATCGCTCGAGGCTGTAGCTGTAATTCCCCTCGCTCTTGTACTCGTTGCAACGCTTTGCCGGCGCCATCGCCTTCGCGAGACCGGGGTTCGACGCCACCATCTCCAGGAAGAAGTCTTCCCGATCTTCCTTCCGCCCGCGGAAGGGCTCCGCCTCGGTGACGACACCCATCGACGTGATCGTGTCGGTGATCGGGATCTGCCACGCCCATCCACGCTCCGCCGGAAGGAAGTAGATGTGGATGTAGTCCTCGGTCCGTCCCTCACCGCGGTCCAGGTCCTCGAACCAGGCGTGAACGGCGAACTGGTTGAAGATCGGGTCCGGATTCTTCCACCTGAAGTGGCGGCCGATGATCGTGCTGCGGCCGCTCGCGTCGACGACGATGTCGGCGTCGATCGTTTCCTCCACTCCGTCGTGCTCGACGACAGCCCCGGCCGCAAAGCCCCGGTCGTCGAAGACGACGCTCTTCACCGCCGTATTCTGGCGCACGACCGAACCGAGCTCCATGGCGCGCTCGATGAGGACCTCGTCGAAGCGCGCGCGATCGACGTGATACGTGTAGTCCTGGTGGATCCCCTCCTGGGGGAGTTCCGAGAATGCGATGTCGAACTCGGCGATCCGGTCCGCGGGGTGCCAGGACGCCCCGTACTTCTTGGGGAAGCCCTCGACCTCCATCGTCTCCAGCAGCCCGATGTCCTCGAAGATGCGGACCGTCGACATGACCATCGACTCGCCGACATGAGGACGCGGGTGCTCGTCACGTTCGATGATCGTGTTGGGAAAGCCTGCCAGGGACAGGTAGCAGCCCATCGTGGACCCGGCAGGGCCCCCGCCCATGATCAGGACGTGCGGTTTCGCTCCGTTCTCTTTCGCCATCCGTCAGGCACCCTTGAGGTCGCTGACCATCGTTTCCATCGCGACGACGCTCTGGAAATTCTGGGGCGTCACCATGTGGTCGGGAATTCGCACGCCGGTGTTCTCCTCGATGAAGGCGAGGAGCTGCATGAGACCGATCGAGTCGATGACACCGAGTTCGATGAGGGATTCCTCTGGTCCGACTTCGCCGCCGCGCTTCACGAGCGTCGTCTGAACGAAATTGAGAAGGTCCGAGCGGAAGGTCATGTCTGGGGTCCGTTCTGTTTCGGGTCTGAAAGGATATTCCTGAGGGTCATTCTGTCCGTCTTGCCCGTGGAAGTCCGGGGAAGAGCGGGGAGTACCGAGATCGCCTCCGGTACTGAATAGCGTGGCAACACGTCGAGACAGTGCTGCGAGAGCATGGCTTCGGAAAGCTCCGAACCATCGGCCAGGGATACGGCCGCCACGAGCTTGCTGCCCATCAGTTCGTCATCCAGTGCGACGACTGCGGCCTCCTCCACCTCGTCGTGGGAGAGGAGCCCGTGCTCGACTTCGCCGAGTTCGACGCGGTATCCCCGGATCTTGACCATGTGGTCCCGACGCCCGAGGAAACGCAATGTGCCGTCCGGGAGTTCCTCGACGAGGTCGCCCGTACGGTACGCCATGTCGACGAAGTCGTCCTGCAGAGGATTCTGGATGAGAGCTTCGGCGGTGCGCTCGGGCAGACCCCAGTAGCCGGCCATGACGGCGGGGCCACGAACCACCAGTTCGCCGGGCTCACCGGCCGCTTCGAGCGCGCCGGCGAGTCGTCTTCCGGGCATCACTCGATTTTCGTCCACGGCGATCGCTCGACGATAAAGGGAGACGGCTGCCTCTGTGTTGCCGGCCGCCTGCTCTACTCGGCCGAGGGATTCGAGACCCACCGCATAATTCGGGCCGAGCTCGACCGCTCGGCGGTAGGCAGCCAGGGTCTCGGCTGCGGGGGCACCGGTCTTTTCGAGGAGCAGCCCCTGCACTTCGTGAAAGGGCCCGAACTGGTCGTTCGCCGCGAGTGCGGCGGCGACCGCGTCCCGTGCCGCGTCGATTCGGTTCGCGGCGAGCTGGAGCCCCACCTTCTTGCGCAGGAGTTCGACGCTGTTCGGCGCGGTCAGATCGACGCTTTCCGCTTCGTCCAACATCTGAAGAGCGGGGCCCACGCCCTGTTGATCCTCGAGCAGCTCGGCGCGAATGGCGAGCGCCGTCGGCCACATCGGACTTCCCTGCAGTCGCTTGAAGAGGGTGCGGACACTCTCGGCGTCCGCGACGCTGGCCGTGCGAAGCAGGATCCGGACGCCGGCGGGATCGTTTCGGTTGGCGCGAAAATACTGGGCCGCGCTGTTCCAGGCGTTCTGGAGCGACCCCGCTTCGAGATAGATTTTCGCCAGACGCAGGCCGGCGTCGGTCTGGTCCGGAGCCGACCGGATCGATTGACGGTATTCCTCGACGGCCCGTCCGAAATCGCCGAGCTGCTCGGCAGCCCGGCCGGCGTAGTAGCGCGCACCGGGATTGTTGGGCCAGCTCGGGAGCACTTCTTCGAGTCGCGCCAGGGCCTCCGCGGGGCGAAGCTCGTTCAGGTGGACCCGGGCTTCGATGAGTCCCCGATAGGCGTCGCGTTCGAGGCGCTTCGAGACTTCGAGGGCTTCGGCATGGCGTTCGGCGCGAGCGAGAAGATCGGCCAGTGAGAGCAGGGACAATTGGGACGGCGTCGGTGCGATCTCGATCGCGTCCTTGTAGGCGTCGATGGCCCCGTCGAGATTGTTTCGCAGGATGTAGAAATTGGACAAGGCCACCAGGGCGGCGGAGCGGCTCGCGGGGTTGGCGAGCTCGGTGCCCTCCTTGAGGATCTCCTCGGCGCGGGCCTCGTCGCCGCGGGCGACGGCCCGCTTGGACAGGGCGTTCCGGTAGCCGGGGCTGTCCGGCACCAGGCTGAGGGCGTTCTGCACGATTTCGGTTGCGCGATCGGGACGGCCGGTGCCATCGAAGAAGGCGATCGCCTGTTCGACGACGACACCGTCGCGCGGGTATTTCTCGAGACAAACCTCGAAGAGCTCTTCCGCCTTGTCGAAGGCGCGCTTCTCTGATTGCAGCACGGCGCGGGTGGCGCAGAACATGGCCTGAGTGCCTTCGGCCGCTTCGACGTCCGCGGCGAGGGCGTCGATCTCGTCGATCGCTTGTTCCGCTTCTTCGATCCGCCCGAGGACGAGCAGAGTGGCGGCGCGCGAAGTCATGGCGCTCGTATTCTCGGGTTGCAATTCGAGGATGGCATCGAAGTCGGCGAGCGCGAGATTGAGCTCCTTCGACTCGCTCAGGTAGGACATGCCGCGCAGGCTGAGGGCGGCGATATTATTGGGATCCGAATCGAGCACGGCCGTCGCCGATTCGATGGCTGCGGCGAAGCTGCCGTTGCGGACATTCGCCGCCGCGAGTTCCATCTCGGCGGCCGGCATCCAGTCGGCGTCCTCCGCCGCCTTGCGCAGGGCCCAGACCGCGACCGGCGAGCTCGTGGTCCGATTCAGCGCCACGCCGTAGCGATAGTTGACCTCGGGATCATCCGGGCGCTCGTCGAGCATCGCGCGAAGCGGCTCGAGGGACTCCTCGAAACGGCCCTGCGCCTGCATGGCGCGAACTTCCTGGAGCGGGTCGGATCGCTCACAGCCCACCACGCCGAGTGCGAGCCAACACGCGGCGAGGGTGGCGAGAATGGCGAGGGTCGGGGCGCTACGACGCTGATGGAGAGAGTGGCTGGGGGTCATCGATCGGAGCGGTGTTCGGACGGTGCGGAATGAAATCATGGCGGCATCCTATCATCCCGTATCCCCCGCTGGCCCCCCGTCTCCCCTTCGAACTCGCCTCTTCGCTTCGCTTCGGCAGGGCTTCGGCACGACGGCGGCATCGCCCCGGCATCGAAGGCCGTTTCGGATTGCGCTAGAACGTCGCGATGCTGATCATTCGCTGGACCGCGATCCTCCTGGGCATCGTCCTCCTCGCCGCCGGGGTGCTCTACGCACTCGGCTACCTGACCATCGGGTATGCGGTTGCCGACTCGCGACCGATCGGGACTGCATACGACATCGAAGCGTTGAAGCGCCGCGAAGACGTCAACGTGCTCTTCATCCTGACCGACACGCTGCGCTCTCACCGCCTGAGTGCCTACGGCTACGAACGCGAGACCTCGCCGACCTTCGACTACATGTCCTCGACGGGTGTGCGCTTTGCGAAGCACCTGGCGCAGTCGTCCTGGACGAAGTGCTCGATGGCATCGCTGTGGACGGGGCTCTATCCCCAGCGCACCGGGGTGCTGCGTTCACCCCATGGCACACCCGAGGAAGCGGTGATGCCCGCGGAGATCTTTCTGGACGCCGGCTTTCGCACCGCCGGCATCTGGCGCAACGGCTGGGTCGCTCCGAATTTCGGATTCTCACAAGGCTTCGAGGTCTACGAGCGTCCGATCCCGCAGACCAAGGGCTCAAACCTGCGGGCGGAGAACCCCCACATCAAGCTCGAGGGGACGGATCTCGACGCGCTCGACGCGGCGAAGGAATTCCTGCAGATCCACGGCCGCGAGCGCTGGTTCCTGTACGTGCACCTGATGGATATCCATCAATATCTCTACGACACCCAGAGCGCGCTCTTCGGAACGACCTATTCCGACATCTACGACAACTCGATCCGGCGAACCGACGGCATCATCGGCCAGCTCCTCACGCATCTCTTCGATCGGGGTCTACTCGAGAAGACGCTGGTCGTGATGGCCTCGGATCATGGTGAGGCCTTCAGCGAGCGCGGCCTCGAAGGTCACGCGCGTGAGGTCTTTCGCGAATCGACGGAGGTGCCCTTCATCATCGGCTTTCCGTTTCAGTTGAATCCCGGCCTCGTGGTCGACACCCGCACCCGTAACGTCGACATCTGGCCGACGGTGCTCGACTTGATGGGGCTGCCGGCGCTGCCGGATACCGACGGTCGTTCACTGGCGCCGGAGATCTTCGCGGCGGCCACGGGCAAGCCCGTCGAGGACGACACCCTCGCGATCTCGCACCTCGATCGCGGCTGGGGGCGGGCGGACAGTCCTTCGCGGCCGGCGATCGCGGTGACCCTCGGCGACTACCGTTACGTCCTGCAGATGGGCGCGGACGCCGAGTCGGATCCGACGATCGAATCGCTCTTCGATGCCAGTGACGACCCGCTCGAACGCGAGAACGTCGTCGAGGAGCAGCCGGAAGTGGCCGCGGACCTGAAGGCGGCGGTCGACGAGTATCTCGCGAGTCCGCCCCCGCCCTGGGGCGACGAGGGTCCGATGAACGTCGAGATCAACGAGATGGAAGCGAATCAGCTGCGTGCCCTGGGCTACGCGATTCCCTGATTTCCTCGTGCCGGTCAAACTCGTGCCGGTCGAAGATGGCGACCTGAGATCCCGTGAAGAGTCGACAAGGGTCGAGCTAGAACGTGAGGCGCGCGCTGATTCCGTAGGTGCGGGGGTCGCCGACGAGGTTGCCGACGAGCCCGGGGCCGGCCGAGGCATCGAAGGAGAGCGTCTTGTAGACCTCGTTCGTCAGGTTGCGCACCCAGCCCGAGACTTCGACGTTGCCGGATTCGACGGCGTAGGTGAGTCGGATGTTGTGCAGGATCAGCGCCTTCTGGCCGATCGAGTTTTCGGGCAGGAATGTGTCGCCGTTCGCGTCCGGTGCGCCCGTGCCCGCGCTCGGATCGAAGAAGACATCGTCGGACCAGTTGAAGTCGTAGCGCGGCGTCAGCCGCCCCATCGTACCGAGGTCGATCTCGTATCGAACGCTGCCCGAGACCTTGAATTGCGGCGCGTTCGGGAGCGGGTTGCCGTTGAAGTCGGTCACGATCCGCTTGTCGCCCTGTGCTTCGTTCTCGACGCGTCGCACGACGGCGTCGGTGAAGTCGAGAAACCGGCTCTCGATCCAACCGGCGCGCAGCTCGGCGACGAGCCCGTCGATGGGTTCGATCTTGCCTTCGAGTTCCGCACCGTAGAGCTCTGCGTCGTCGGCATTGATGACCACGCGCTGCGGTGTTTCGCCCGTGTTGTTCGTGAAGGTGAAGACCTGGTAGTTCTGGTAGGCGTAGTAGAAGAAGGCGCCGTTCATTGAGATGCGGTCTTCCCACCAGCTTCCGCTGAATCCGATTTCGAAGGCGTCGATGATTTCCGGATTCGCGACGTCGGTCACATCGAGCAGGCCACGCCCGTTACGGGCATTGAATTGGGCGCCCTTCCAGCCGTGGCTGTACTTGAAGTAGACGGTGCGACTGTCGTCGAGCGCATGGCGAATGCCGATCGTGCCCGTCGGATGATCGACCGTCAGAGTGCGTTGACATTTGGGGCGTTCTCCGCCGGGGAGGATGGCGCAGCGGTTGCTGGGGTTTTCGGCGTCGGGTCGCTGCACGATGTCGGCGTCGAAGCGCTTGTACTCCCAGTTGTAGCGGCCACCGGCTTCGAGGGTGAAGTCGTCGAGGAACTCCCACTCGAACTCGGCAAAGATTCCGAGGCTCGTCGTGTCCTGGACGTAGTCCGACTGGCTGGCAGGCACGGGGCCGGGCTCCCGAGCCAGGGTGCCCTGCTCGTAGTCGAGGACCTCCGACAACACGAAGACTCCGGTCGTCCAGGACAGGGGTGTCTGCTCGAGTTCTCCGGCGATTTGGAGGTCTTGACTCACCTGCCAGGCATCGTCCTCGATATCGAATTCGAAGACGATATTCGGGGAGTAGTCGGCGTCGATGAGCCGCTCGCGGTCGTAGCGCTCGAAGCCCGTGATGCTGGTGAGCTGCACGGCGTCGAGTTCCCATTCGCCCCGGACGAATCCGCCCCAGCTCGATTGTCGCTCGTAGCCGGGTCGGTTGTAGGAGCCTTCGAAGGGCTGGGTGTCGAGGGGCCGGCTGGCGAGGGCTCGTCCGAAGGCCTGGCGTGTCGAGGCTTGCGCGGCGGCCAGACAGGCCTGTCGCCCCGCAAGGTCGCCGGGATTCGCATCGATACAATCTCGCCGGGAAGGGAATCGCGCCCGGATACTGGCCCGCTCCGCCGCCTGCTCCGCCTGCTGGAAGCCGAGCCCGTCGATGCTGCCGAATTCCTGGTTCGCGCCGATGTGCTCGCCGACGGTCCCGAGCTGGTCGAGCTTGCTGCCGTGCACCGAGAAGAGCCAGGTCATCTCGTCGAGGGGCGTCTGCCATCGCGTCGAGATTCGCGCGGCCCATTTGTCCTTGTTATTCAGGTCGTCTTCGACCCCGGGAATCAGGTCCGGCGAGAAGTTGTTCCCGCAGACGCCACCCGCATCGATCTCCTCCTGGGTGAAGCCCGCGCAGCGATTCTTGACGAGGCCGTCGCGTCGGATCAGGTTGAAGGCCATCCGCGTCGACAGGACATCGGGCAGGATCGGCACTTCGAGCGCGCCTTCGACGTCGATGAAATTGAAGTTGCCGTAGTCGGCGCGCATGAAGCCGCCGAGCTCTCCCGAGGGCTTCTTCGTGTAGACCTTGATCGCTCCGGCAGAGGCGTTTCGGCCCGCGCCGGACCCCTGCGGGCCCTTGAGGACGGTGAGCCCTTCCTGGTCGTAGAGCTGACCGAGCTGGATCGCCGGCAGGTTCTTCGGGACATCGTCTTCGTAGATGGCGACCGATCCCGATGCGTTCGCGGTCAGGTCGTTCAGGCCGACGCCGCGGATGAAGAACGTCGCGGCGGTGGAGCCCGCTGTACGAATTTCGAGGTTAGGCGTGAAGGCAGCCACGTCGGAAACATCGGCGGCGCCGAAGGCATCGAGTTCCGTCGAATCGAACGCGGTGACGGAAACGGTTCTACTTGTCAGCGCATCGAGAGTATTGCTTCCCGTGACGACCATCTCCTCGACGTTGGCCCAGGGGTCGGCCGCAGCGCTCTCGTCCTGGGCAAGACCCGGGGCAGAGGCGAACATCAAGAAAATCAACGTAGGGATCGCGATACATCTCCGACGCGGGAGATTGTAAGCTGGACGCATCCCGGCATCGTTCAACATTCGCATCCACGCGTCAACAGATGAGGATCTGTCACGATTGGGCAAGCGGGTCCAAGGTGCTACCCAGAAACGCATGGGAAATCCCGACACTTCGAATCGCTCCGGGCGGCTGGTCGAAATCGTGCGGATCGCACTGGTTTTGACCTCGATTTCGGCAGGAATCGCGTCTGCGGACGGCGCCGACGACCGCTGGGTTCCGAGTTTCTCTCTCAGCACGGCGGGCATGCCCGAAGAAAGATCGGCCTCCGCCGACAGCGAAATTTCAGGTTTTCAGGACGGCGAGACGACCGGCCTGCCCTGGACCGTCGCCGGGGAGCTGGCCCTCGCGAGCCCGGTTCTGGGTCAGAGCGCCTCCAAACCGCGCCTGATCGCCCACGCAGGGATCGGCTACGTGCTGGATAGCGAGGATCCGGTGTCTACGACGGGCGATCCCGGGGCCTTGCCGGCGATTTCCCCCTTTGCTCCGACGCCGCTTTCGATCGAGAATCAGGGCGCCGCCGTCCGCGTCGAGGCCAAGCCGATGGTGCTGACCGGTGGCCTCGGCGCGCTCTTCGAATTCGAGGCTTTCGAGCGCAAGATCTACCTCCGGCCCACCCTCGAGTGGATGTATCGCAAGGACACGATCAAGGCGGTACTCGGTGGGGGCGAGGGCGAGGTCCTCGACGGGGATGGGCGCTGTGCACCGTGCCGGATCCTCTTCATCGATGCCCAGACCGAGAAGGGCTATCACAGCCTGGGCCTCGGGCTCGAGACCGCGGTCGAGGGGGGCCGCGCCGGCGATTTCCTGGTCCGATTCTTCGCCTCGGCGCGTGCGTATCACATCCTCGGGGACCGCAAGGCGGCGTTCTCCCCGACTGGAACCTGGCAACGCACGGACGGGCAACCGACGACGCGCCCGAATCCGGAGACCGCGATCAATGCGCGCTACGAGCGCGAGCCCTTCCACTACCGCGTGGGCGTCGGGCTGCGATTCCTGTTCTCCCCCGAAGACTAGAGGCACCTTGTTCCTCGGAAGCTAGTGGCCTCTTCTTCGAAAGCTAGCGGCCTCTCCTCGGAAGCTAGCCGCCTCCCCTCGAAGGCCAGCGGCCTCCGCCTGGAGGACGAGGCGCCCCCTTGCGCGCCGCCTCCGCGCCTGGTCTCGCGCGGGCTGCGCCGAGCCGCATGGCGAGGAATGCGCCGGGAAGGCTTGATCCCTTCGTTTCCGGCGTAATACTGATCCGCCGCCGCCGCAGCCCGCTCGCACGTCCCCCCGAAGCTGACTCCGCGAGTTGCCTGAGCGACGCATGCGGGCGGCTCCCGGCGTGATCCTGGGGCGATCATGCGAACTGAATCGCGTCCGCGGTTTCAAAGCCGGCACGATCGACGCTTCTGGGCGCATTACGGAGGAATTGGACGATGAGCGACGCTACGGATGTCTCGACGCAGGCGACGGCCGCACCCGGCCAGGCGGCTGGCCAATCGCCGGGACAGCTCGAAGAGCACGCGCGGGTCTGCAACGCGCTGATCGCCGAGGTCGGCAAGGTCGTCGTCGGTCAGGAGGCGATGATCTCCCGGCTCCTGGTCGGGCTGCTCTGTGGCGGACACGTGCTCCTCGAGGGCGTCCCCGGTCTCGCGAAGACCCTGACGGTCCGGGCCCTGGCGACGGCCATCGATACCGACTTCTCGCGCATCCAGTTCACGCCGGACATGCTGCCGGCGGACGTGATCGGCACCGAGATCTTCAATCCGAAGGAGGGAACCTACAGCGTCAAGCGCGGGCCACTCTTCGCGAATCTGGTGCTCGCGGACGAGATCAACCGCGCGCCGGCGAAGGTTCAGGCGGCCCTGCTCGAAGCGATGCAGGAACGTCAGGTGACGATCGGCGGCGAGACCTTTCGCTTCGAAGAGCCCTTCCTGGTGCTTGCGACCCAGAACCCGATCGAGCAAGAGGGCACCTATCCGCTGCCGGAAGCGCAGATCGACCGCTTCATGCTGAAGGTCGTGGTCGGGTATCCCTCGAAGGAAGATGAACGCAAGATCGTCGACCGGATGGCGGGGGGACAGCCGGAGCCCGTCGTGTCGAAGGTCGCCACCCCGGCCCAGCTGCTGGCGGCGCGAAAAGCGGTGGATCAGATCTTCATCGACGACAAGGTCAAGAACTACGTGGTCGATCTGGTGCACGCGACCCGCGATCCCAAGGCGGCGGGCATCAACGACCTCGACGGCATGATCGAAATGGGCGCTTCGCCGCGGGCGTCGCTCTTCTTGACCCGCGCCGCCAAGGTGAACGCATTCCTGCAGGGCCGCACCTACGCGACGCCCCACGACGTCAAGAACCTGGCCATGGATGTGCTGCGACATCGCGTCGCGGTCACCTACGAAGCCGAAGCCCAGGGCAAGAAGAGCGAGGATGTGATCGAGCGGATCCTCGCTGGCGTCCTCGTTCCGTAAGTCGTCGTCGCCATGCTCACGAGCGAGATTCTCGGACGCGTTCGCGAAATCCAGGTCCGCACCGGTCGCCAGGTGGCCGACGTGCTGGCGGGAGAGTACGTCTCGGTCTTCAAGGGCCGAGGCATGGAGTTCGACGAGGTGCGTCCCTACGTGCCCGGGGATGACGTCCGGTCCATCGATTGGAATGTCACGGCGCGAACGGGCGAGCCCTATATCAAGCGTTATGTCGAGGAGCGCCAGCTCACGTTGATGTTGATGGCGGACGTGTCGGCATCTCAGGATTTCGGCTCGGGCACGCGCAGCAAGCGGGAAGCCGCCGCGGAACTCTGCGCGCTGTTGGCGTTCTCGGCGACTCGGAACGACGACAAGGTCGGCCTCGCCCTCTTTCACAGCGAGATCGAGCAGTACATCCCGCCGCGCAAGGGACAGAAACATGCGCTGCGGGTCGTCCGTGAAGTGCTGGCGCATAGCGAGGAACAGGATCGCCGGAATCGCGAGGACGGCGAAGACGCGGGTCTTGGCCGCCGCTTGGCACGCCTACGCACCCGGCTCACCGAATTCGTCGGACAACGCCGTCCGCGCAAGGCGCGGGAAGCGACGGATATCGGCTTTGCCCTCGAATTCCTGATGCAGGTCACGAAGCGCCGCACGATCTGTTTCGTGGTCAGCGATTTTCTCGACGACGGTTTCGATCGCGCGATGGTCGCAGCCAATCGCAAACACGATGTGATCGCCGTGCTGGTCACGGATCCGAACGAACTCGACGTGCCGGAGGTCGGACTCGTCGCGCTCCGGGACGCCGAGACCGGAGAGTCCCGCGTCGTCGACACGGGATCGAAGGCCTTTCGAAGCGAGACCGAGGCGCGCGGGAAGCAGCGTGTCGAAGCCCTCGAGCGTCGCTTCGCCTCGGTCGGGATCGATTTCATCCACGTCGATGCCGCCGGCGATGTCATCGATCCCCTGGTCCGATTCTTCCGCATGCGCCTTCGCCGGGGGCGTCGGTGATCGCGCGGGAAGTCAGCTTCCTTCGCCGGCGCTCGTGGGCCTTGGCCCTGGTATTCGCCGCCGTGAGCCTGCTGGCGCTCTCGAACGCGCCCGCCGCTCTCGCCGCCATCGACGCGGGAGACGAGGCGCGAGATGAGGCGCGAGGCGATGCGGAAGCCGCGACGAGCGGGGAAGGCGGGCTCCGTCAACAGGTCGAGCGCGGACCCGTGCACGTCGAACTCGTCCTGCGACCGGATGACCCGGAAATCGGAGATGTCCTGGAACTCGAGCTGGTCGTGACCGCCGAGGCGGACGTCGAAGTCTTGATGCCGGAGTTCGGCGAGGCGCTCGGTCGATTCGAAATCGTCGACTTCGCGCCGGCCCAATCCCTGGGCGCCGGGGGCCTTTCGGTCTTCCGCCAGAAATACCGCCTGCAGCCCTCGCGTTCCGGGCCGCAGTCGATTCCCGCGCTGCGTGTGGAGTTCGTCGATCGCCGGGCCGGCTATCCACAGGCCCCGGACGGCGAGGACGCCTTCGAAGTCCTGACCG
>JAPIWU010243609.1:0-12418 GCA_037576205.1 Pyrocystis lunula | reverse complement strand
AAGGTCCAAAACCCAACAATCCAAAAATTCAAAATCCCAAAATCCCAAAATCCCAAAATCCCAAAATCCAAAAATCCAAACATCCAAAATCCACAAATAAAAAATCAAAACTCCAAAAACCAAGAATCCAACAATTCAAAAAGCCAGAATCCAAAATCCAAAAACCAGAATACAAATTCCAACAATCCAGAAATCCAAAATCCAAACATCCAAAAGTCCAAAATACAAATACCAGAATACAGAATCCAAAAAACCAAAAAATCCAAAATCGGAAATCCAAAATCGGAAATCCAAACATCGAAAATCCAAAATCCGAAAATCCGAAAATCCAAAATACAAGAAACCAAACTACAAAATACAAAAAACCAATAATCCAAAATCCAAGAATCCAAAAATACAAAATCCAAAATCCAAACAACCAAAAATCCAAAATACAGAATCCAAAAATCCAAAACCGAAAATCAAAACATCGAAAATCCAAAAACAAGTACAAAATCCAAATAATCCAAAAATCCAAAATCCAAAAAATCCAAAACAAACGAAAAATCCAAAATACAAGAATCCAGGCATCCAAAAATACAGAATCCAAAATCCAAAAATCCAACAATCCAACATCCAATAATCCAAAATCCAAAAATCCAAAATCCCAAATCCAAAAATCCAAAATCCAAAAATCCAAAAATCCAGAATCCAAACATCCAAAAATCCGAAATCCAAAAAACCAGAATACAAAATCCAACATCCCAAAAATCCAAAATCGAAAATCCAAACATCGAAAATCCATGATCCAAAAATCCAAAATCCAAAATCCAATCATACGAAATCCAAACATCCCAAAATCCAAATTCCAAAAAACCAAAATACAAAACCCAAAAATTCCGAAAATCCAAAATCGAAAATCCAAACATCGAAAATACAAACTTCAAAAATCCAAAATCCAAAAATCCAAAAAACCAAAATACAGAATCCCAAAAACCCAAAAATCCAGAATCCAGAAATCCAGAATCCAAACATCACGAAATCCAAAATCCAAAAACCAAAATACACAAACCAAAGAACAAAATCCAAAATCCAGAAATCCAAAAATCCAAAATCCACAATACAACTAATCCAAAATCCAGAACCGAGAATCAAAACATCGAACATCCAAGAACCAAAGATCCATCCCAAAATCCCAAAATCCAAAATCCCAAAATCCAAAAAATCCAAATATCCAAAAATCCAACATCCCAAAATCCAAATATCCAAATATCCAAAAGTCCAAAATCGACAAGCCAACCATCGAAAAATCCAAAATCCAAAAATCCGAAAATACTAAAATCCAAAAATCCAAAAATCCAACATCCAAACATCCAAAAGTCCAGAAACCTGAAAACAAAATACAAAATCCACAAATCCATAAATC
This sequence comes from Pyrocystis lunula, assembly GCA_037576205.1. Taxonomy (NCBI): domain Eukaryota; class Dinophyceae; order Gonyaulacales; family Pyrocystaceae; genus Pyrocystis; species Pyrocystis lunula. The sequence continues at coordinate 11,013 of JAPIWU010243609.1, read as the reverse complement.
CAATTATCCAAAAATACAAAAATCCAAATCCAAAATACAAGAATCCAAAAACCAAAATCCAAAAATCCCAAAATCCAAAATCCAAACATCCAAGAATCCAAAATCCAAAAAACCCATATACAAAATCCAAAAATCCAAAAATCCAAAATCGAAAATAAAAACATAGAAAACCCAAAATCCAAATCCAAAATCCAAACTCCAACAACCCAAAATCCAAACATCCAGAAATCCAAAATCCAATCAACCAAAATCCAGAACCCAAAAAACCACAAATCCAAAATCCAAAATCCAAAAATCAAAAAATCCAAAAATCGAAAAATCCAAAATCAAAAATTCCAAAAATCCAAAAATCCAAAAATCCGAAAATCCGAAACAGAAAATCAAAACATCGAAAACCCAAAAACCAAAGATCCAGAATCCAATAATCCCAAAATCCAGAATCCCAAAATCCAAGAATCCAAAAATCCAAAATCCCTAAATCCCAAAATCCCAAAATCCAGAAATCCAAAATCAAAAAATCCGAAAATCCCAAAATCCAAAAATCCACACATCCAAAATCCAAAAATCCAAAATACAAAATACAAAAATCCAAAATCAAAAATCAAAAAATAAAAAAAATCAAAAAATCCAAAATCCAAACATCAACAAATCCAAGAATCAAAACGATCAAAAAATCAAAAAGTCCAACATTCCCAAAATCCAAAAATCCAAAAGTCCAAGATCCTAAAATCAAAAAATACAAAAATCCAAAATCCAAAAATCCCAAATCCAGAATTCAAAATCCAAAAGTCCAAAAACCCAAAATCCAAAATCCAAAAAATCCCAAAACCAAAATTCAAAATTTAAAACTCCAAAAATCCGAAATCCAAAATACAAACATTCAAAAATCGAAAATTGAAAATCCAAAAATCCTAAACCCAAAAATCCAAAATCCAAAATCCAAACATCCAAAAATTCAAAATTCAAAAATCCAAAAATCCAAAAATCCAAAATCCAAAAATCCAAAAATCCAGAAATCGAAAATCCAAAATAAAAAATCCAAAATCAAAAAATCCAAAATCCAAAATACAAAATACAAAAATCCAAAAATCCAAGATCCAAAAATCCAATAATCCAAAATCCTAAAATCCAAAAATACAAAAATCCAAAATACAAGATCCAAAATACAAAATACAAAATACAAAGTACAAAAATACAAAAATACAAAAATACGAAAATACATTAATACAAAATCCAAAAATTCAAAAATCCAAAAACCCAAAAATCCAAAATCAAAAATCAAAAAATCCAAAATCCAAAATAGAAACATCAAAAATCCAAAAATCCAACAATCCAAAAATCCAAAAATACAAAAATCAAAAAAAACAAAAAATCCAAAAACACAAAATCCCAAAATCAAAATCCAAAAATTCAAAATCCAAAAATCCAAAGTCCAAAAATACAAAAATCCAAAAATCCAAAAATCCAAAATCCAAAAATCCAAAAATCCAAAATCCAAAATCCAAAAATCCAAAAATCCAAAATCCAAAAATCCAAAAATCCAAAATCCAAAATCCAAAAATCCAAAATCAAAAATACAAAATACGAAAATCCCAAAATCAAGAATCCAAAAATCCAAAATCCAAAAATTCAAAAATCCAAAAATCCAAAGTCCAAAAATTCAAAAATCCAAAATACAAAATCCGAAAATTAAAAAATTTAAAATCCAGAAATCCAAAAATCCAAAAATCAAAAATCCAAAATCAAAAATCAAAAATCAAAAATCCAAAATCCAAAATCAAATATAATCCAAAAATCAAAAATCAAAAAATCCAAAATCCAAAAATCAAAAATCCAAAATCCAAAAATTCAAAAATCCAAAATCCAAAATCCGAAAATCGAAAAATCCAAAATCCAAAAATCCAAAAATCAAAAATCCCAAATTCCAAAATCCAACAATTCAAAAATCCAATATCAAAAATCCCAAAATCCAAAAGTCCAATGTCAAAAATTTAAAAATTCAAAAATCCAAAATCCAAAATCCGAAAATTAAAAAAATCCAAAATCCCAACATCCAGAATCCAAAAAACTAAAAGCGAAAATACAAAGTACAAAAATCCAAAAATCAGAAATCAAAAATTCCAAAATCCAAAAATTCAAAAATCTAAAATCCAAAATCCAAAAATTCAAAAATCCAAAATCCAAAATCCAAAAAAAATCCAAAAATCAAAAAAAACCAAAATACAAAATCAAAAATCCCAAAATCGAAAATCAAATATACAAAAATCCGAAATCCAAAATCCAAAAATCCAAAATCCCAAAATTCAAAAATCCAAAATTCAAAATCCAAAATCCAAAAATCCAAAATCCAAAATCCAAAAAGCCAAGAATCCAAAATCCAAAATCCAAGAATTTAAAAATCCAAAATCCAAAAATCAAAAAATCCAAAATAAAAAATACAAAATCAAAAAATCCAAAATCAAAAATACAAAATACGAAAATCCAAAAATCAAGAATCCAAACATACAAAATCCAAAAATTCACAAATCCAAAATCCAAAATCCAAAATTTCAAAAGTCCAAAATCCAAAATCCAAAAATTTAAAAATCCAAAATCCAAAAATCCAAAAATCCAAAATCCAAAGTACAAAAAGCCAAGAATCCAAAATCCAAAATCCGAAAATTTAAAAATCCAAAATCCAAAAATCCAAAAATCAAAAAATCCAAAATACAAAATCCCAAATCCAGAAATCCAAAATCAAAAATCAAAAATCAAAAATACAAAAATCAAAAATCCCAAGAATCCAAAATCCAAAAATTCAAAAATCCAAAATCCAAAGTCCAAAAAGCCAAGAATCCAAAATCCAAAATCCGAAAATTTAAAAGTCCAAAATCCAAAAATCAAAAAAATCCAAAATAAAAAATACAAAATCAAAAAATCCAAAATCAAAAATACAAAATACGAAAATCCAAAAATCAAAAATCCAAACGTACAAAATCCAAAAATTCACAAATCCTAAATCCAAAATCCAACAATTCAAAAATCCAAAATCCAAAATCAGAAAATTTAAAAATCCAAAATCCAAAAATCCAAAAATCCAAAAATCAGAAATCCAAAAGCCACAATCCAAAAATCCAGAATCAAAAAATCAAAAATACAAATCCAAAAATCAAAAGTCCAAAAATACAAAATCCAAAAATTCAAAAATCCAAAATCCGAAATCCAAAAATTCCGAAATACAAAATCCAAAATACGAATTTTAAAAAATCCAAAATCCAAAAATCCAAACATCCAAAAATCCAAAATCAAAAATCAAAAATCAAAAAATCCAAAATCAAAATCAAAAATTCAAAATCCGAAATTTTAAAAATCCAAAATCCAAAAATTGTAAAATCCAAAATCAAAAATCCGAAAATTTAAAAATCCAAAATCCAAAAATCCAAAAATCAAAAATAAAAATCTAAGATCCAAAAATCCAAAATCACAAATACAAAATACAAAAATCCAAAAATCCAAAATCCAAAAATCCCAAATCCAAAAACCAAAAATCCAAAATCCAAGATCCAAAATCCAAAATCCAAAATCCCAAAATCCAAAAATAAAAAATCAAAAAGCCAAGATCCAAAAATTCAAAAATTCAAGAATCCAAATTACAAAATCCCAAAATCCAAAATCGGAAATCCAAAATCCAAAATCCCAAAATCCAAAATACAGAATCCAAAAATCCAAAAACAAAATCCGAAAATTTAAAAATCCAAAATCCAAAAATCAAAAAATCCAAAATCCAAAATCCAAAATCACAAAATCCAAAATCCAAAATGCAAAAATCCAAAAATCCAATATCCAAAAAACCAAAAATCCAAAATCCAAAATCCGAAAGTCCAAAAATCCAAAATCCAAAATTTCAAAAATCAAAAATCCAAAGTCCAAAATCCAAAAAATCAAAAATTCAATCCAAAATCCGAAAATTCAAAAATCCAAAAGCAAAAATCCAAACTCCAAAAATTCAAAAACCCAAAGTCCAAAATCAAACAATTCAAAAATCCAAAATCCCAAATCCGAGAATTTAAAAATCTAAGATCCAAACATCCAAAAATCAAATAATCCAAAATACAAAATCCAAAATCCAAAACATCCAAAATCAAAAATCCAAAATACAAAAATCAACAAATCCAAAATCCAAAAATCCAAAACCCCAAAATTAAAAAAAAGCCAAAGTCCAAAATCAAAAAATCCAAAAATCCAAGATCAAAAATCCGAAGATTAAAAAATCCAAAATCCAAAAATTTTTTAAATCCCAAAATCCAAATGCAAAAATCTAAAATCCAAAAATCCAAAATCAAAAATCCAACATACAAAAATCAAAAAAACAAAATCCAAAAATCCAAAATCCAAAAATTCAAAAATCCAAAATCCCAAATCCAAAGATTCAGAAATCCAAAATCAAAAATCCGAAAATCTAAAAATCCAAAATCCAAAAATCCAAAATACAAAATCCAAAATACAAAAATCCCAAATCAAAAATACAAAAATCCAAAAGCCAAAATCCAAAATCAAAAAATCCAAAAATTTAAAAATCCGAAAATTTAAGAAACCAAAATCCAAAAATCCAAAAATCAAAAAATCCAAAATACAAAATCCATAATCCAAAAATCCAATTACAAAAATCAAAAATTTAAAATCCAAAATCCAAAATCCAAAAATCCAAAAATTCAAAAATCCAAAATACAAAAATCCAAAAATTCAAAATCCCAAAATCCAAAACCCAAAAATTAAAAAATCAAAGTCCCAAACCCTAACATCAAATAATCCAAAATCAAACATTTGAAAAATTTTCACAAAAAATTCAAAATCAAGATATCCAAATAAAAAAAATCAAAATCCAAACATCCAAAATCAAAAACCAAAATAAAAAATCTCAAAATCAAAAATCCCAAATCCAAAAATCAAAAATCCCAAAATTCAAAAATCCAAAATCCAAAATCCAAAAATCCAAAAATCCAAAATCCAAAAAATCAAAAATCCAAAAATCAAAAATACAAAATCCAAAATCCAAAAATCCAAAAATTCAAAAATCCACAATCCGAAAATTCAAAAATCCAAAATCCAAAAATCCAAAATCCAAAAATTAAAAAATCCAAAATCCAAAATCCAAAAATTAAAAAATCCAAAATCAAAAATCCGAAAGTTTACAAATCCTAAATCCAAAAATCAAAAAATCAAAAATACAAAGATCCAAAATCAAAAATACATAATGCAAAAAATTTAAAATCCGAAATACAAAAAACTAAAAATCCAAAATCCAAAAATCCAAAAATCCAAAAATCCAGAATCCAAAAATTCAAAAATCAAAAATCAAAAATCCAAAATCCAAAAATTAAAAAAATCAAAAAACCAATCCGAAAATTCAAAAATCCAAAATCCAACAATCCAAAATCCAAAAATTCAAAAATCAAAAATCCAAAATCCAAAAATTCAAAAATCCAAAATCCGAAAATCCGAAAATCCAAAAATCCCAAATCCAAAAATCCAAAAATCCAAAAATCAAAAATACAAAATCCAAAATCAAAAATTTTAAAAATTCAATCCAAAATCCGAAAATTCAAACATACAATCCAAAATCCCAAAATTCAAAAATCCAAAATCCAAAATCCAAAAATTCATAAATCCAAAATCAAAAATCCGAAAATTAAAAAAATCCAAAATCCAAACATCAAAAAATCCAAATATCCAAAATATAAAATCCAACATCCAAGACTCCAAAATCAGAAATCCAAAATACAAAAACCCAAAAATCCAAAATCCAAACATCAAAAATCCGAAAATTCAAAAATCCAAAATCCAAAATCCAAAAATTCAAAAGTCCAAAATCAAAAATCCGAAAATTTAAAATTCCAAATTGCAAAAATCTAAAAATCCAAAAATCAAAAATACAAAATCCGAAATCCAAAAATCCAAAATCAAAAAATAAAAAACCAGAATCCAAAATCCAAAAATCCAAAATCCAAAGATTCAAAAATCCAAACTCCAAAATCCAAAAATTCAAAAATCCAAAATCCAAAAATCCGAAAATCCAAAAATCCAAAATCCAAAAATCCAAAAATCCAAAATACAAAATCCAAAATTCAGAAATCCAAAATCAAAAATCCAAAATACAAAAGTCCAAACATCAACAATCGAAAAATACAAAATCAAAAAATTCAGAAATCCAAAATCCAAAATCCCAAATCCAGAAATTCAAAAATCCAAAATCAAAAATCCGAAAATTTTAAAATCCAAAGTCCAAAAAGCCCAAAATCCAAAAATCCAAAATCCAAAAATCCAAAAATCCAACAATCCAAAAATCCAAAATCCAAAAAATCAAAAATCCATAATCCAAAATCCAAAAATCCAAAAATCCAAAATCCAAAATTCGAAAATTTAAAAATCCAAAATACAAAACCAAAAAATCCAAAAATCCAAAATACATAATCCAAAAATCCAAAAATCCAAAATCCAAAAATTCAAAAATCAAAAATCCAAAATCCCAAATCCAAAAATTCAAATTTTAAAAATCAAAAATACCAAAATCCAAAAATCCAAAGTCCAAAAATCCAAAATTCAAAAATTCAAAAATCCAAAATCCAAAATCTTAAAATTCAAAAATCCAAAATCAAAAATCCGAAAATTTAAAAATCAAAAATCCAAACATCCAAAAATCCAAAATCCAAAATCCAAAAATCCAAAATCCAAAATACATCCACAAATCCAAAATCCAAAAATTCAAAAATCAAAATCTCAAAATCCAAAAATCAACAAATCCAAAATCCAACAATCCAAATCAAAAATCAAAAATCAAAAATCCAAATTCAAAAATTCAAAAATCCAAAATGCGAATATTCAAAAATCCAAAATCCAAAAATCCAAAATCCAAAAATTCAAAAATCCCAAATCCAAAATCCAAAAATTCAAAGATCCAAAATCAAAAATCCGAAAATTAAAAATTCAAAATCCCAAAATCCAATAATCCAAAAATCGAAAAATCCAAAAATCCAAAAATACAAAATCCAAAATCCAAAAATCCAAAATCAAACATACAAAATACAAAAATCCGATAATCCAAAATCAAAAATCCATAAAACAAAAATCGAAAAATCAAAAATCCAAAAATCCAAAATCCAAAAATTCAAAAATCCAAAATCCAAAATCCAAGAATTCAAAAGTCCAAAATCCAAAGTCCAAAAATTCAAAAATCAAAAATCAAAAATCCAAAATTCACAAATTCAAAAATTCAAAAATCCAAAATCCGAAGATTCAAAAATCCAAAATCCAAAAATCCAAAATCCAAAAATTCAAAAAATCAAAGATTCAAAATCCAAAAATTCAAAAGTCCAAAATACAGAATCCAAAAATTCAAAATTCAAAAATCAAAAGTCCAAAATCCAGAATTCAACATTTCAAAAATTCAAAAAACCAAAATCCGAAGATTCAAAAATCCAAAATCCCAAAATCCAAAATCCAAAAATTCAAAAATCCAAAATCCAAAATCCAAAATTTCAAAAGTCCAAAGTCAAAGTCCGAAAATTTCGAATTCCAAACTACAAAAATCAGAAAATCAAAAAAACAAAAAATCCAAAATACAAAAATCCAAATTCAAAAATACAAAAATCCAAAATCCAAAATCCAAAAATCCAAAATCCCAAAATTCAAAAATCCGAAATCCAAAATCCAAAAATTCAAAGATCCAAAATCAGAAATCCGAAAAATACAAAAATCCAAAAATCCAAAAATCCAAAATACGTAATCCCAAATCCCAAAATCTCAAATCAAAAACCAAAAATACAAAAATCAAAAAATCAAAAATCCAAAAATCCAAAATCCAAAAATTCAAAAATCAAAAATCCAAAATCCAAAATCCCAAATCCAAAAATCCAAAAATCCAAAATCCAAAATCCAAAATTCGAAAATTAAAACATCCAAAATCCTTAGATCCAAAAATCCAATATAAAAAATCAAAAAATCCAAAAATACAGAATCCCAAAATTCAAAAATCAAAAATCCAAAATCCAAATTCCAAAAAGTCAAATTTTAAAAATCCAAAATACAATAATCCAAAAATCAAAAATCCAAAAATCCCAAATCCAAAAATGCAAAAATCCAAAATCCCAAATCCAAAAATGCAAAAATCCAAAATCAAAAATCCGAAAATTTTAAAAAATCAAAAATACAAAAAGCCAAAATTCCAATACAAAATCCAAAATCCAAAAATCCAAAAATTCAAAATCAAAAATCCATAATACAAAAATCCAAAAATCCAAAATCCAAAAATCCAAAATCCAAAAATTCAAAAATCAAAAATCAAAAATCCAAAAATCCAAAAATCCAAAATCCAAAAATTCAAAAATCAAAAATCCAAAGTCCAAAATACAAAAATTCAAAAATTCAAAAATCCAAAATCCAACAATCCAAAAATCCAAAATACAAAATCCAAAATCAAAAATCCAAAATCAAAATCCATAATGCAAAAGTCCAGAAATCCAAGATCCAATTTCAAAAATCAAAAATCCAAAAATCCAAACATTTAAAAATCTGAAATCCAAAAAATCAAAAATAAAAAATCCAAAGTCAAAAATACAAAAATTTAAGAATTCAAAAATCCAAAATCCGAAAATTCAAAAATCCAAAATCCAAAATCAAAAAACTCAAAATCCAAAAATTAAACAATCCAAAATCCCAAATCCAAAAATCCAAAAAGCCATAATCCAAAATCCGAAAATTATTAAAAAATCCAAAATCCAAAAAACCAAAAACCCAAAATCCAAAATCAAAAAATTCAAAAGTTCAAAAATCCCAAATCCGAAAATTCCAAAATCAAAAATCCAAAATCCAAAAATTCAAAAATCCAAAATCCAAAATCCAAAAATTCAAAAATCCAAGATCCAAAATCCGAAAATCTAAAAATCCAAAATCCAAAAATTCAAAAATCAAAAATCCAAAATCCAAAATACAATGCAAGAACCCAAAATCAAAAATACAAAATACAAAAATCCAAAAATCCAAAATCCCAAAATCCCAAATCCAAAAATTCAAAAATCCAAAGTCCCAAATCCGGCAACTTAAAAATCAAAAATCCAAAAATCCAAAAATCCAAAATACTAAATCCAAAATCAAAAAATCCAAAATCAAAAATCCAAAAATCCAAAATCCAAAATCCAAACATCCAAAATCCAAAAATTCAAAAATTCAACATCCAAAATCCCAAAATCCCAAAACCAAAATTCGAAAATTTTAAAAGCAAAAATCAAAAATCCAAAAATCAAAAATACAAAATCAAAAATCAAAAGATCCAAAATCCAAAATACAAAAATCAAAAAATCCAAAATCCAAAAATCTGAAATCCAAAAATTCAAAAGTCCAAAATCAAAAATCCAAAAATTCAAAAATCCAAAAATTAAAAAATACGAAAATTTAAAAATCCAAAATCCAAAATCAAGAAGTCCAAAATCCAAAATACAAAAATCCCAAAATTTAAAAATTCAAAAATCCAAAAACCAAAATCCGAAATCCAAAAACCCAAAAATCCAAAATCAAAAAAATACAAAATTCCAAAAATCAAAAACCCAAAATACAAAAATCAAACACCCAAAATCCAAAATCCAAAAATCCAAAAATCCAAAATCCAAAATCCAAAAATCCAAAATCCAAAAATCCAAAATCCAAAAGTTCAAAAATCAAAAATCAAAAATCCCAAAATTCAAAAATCAAAAATACAAAATCCAAAAATTCAAAAAACCAAAGTCCAAAATCCTAAAATTTAAAAATCCCAAATCCAAAAATACAAACATCCAAACATCCAAAATACAAAATCCAAAATAAAGAAGTCCAAAATCAAAAATCCAAAATACAAATCCAAAAATTCAAAATCCAAAGATTCAAAAATCCAAAATCCAAAATACAAAAATCCAAAAATCCAAAATCTCAATATTCAAAAATCAAAAATCAAAAATCCAAAATCAAAAAATCTAACAATTCAAAAATCCAAGATCCGAGAATTCAAAAATCCAAAATCAAAAATCCAAAATCAAGCAATTCAGAAATCCAAAATCCAAAAATTTAAAAATTCAAAAATCCAAAATCCAAAATCCGGAAATTTAAAAATCCAAAAGCCAAAAATCCAAAATACAAAATCCCAAGTCCCAAAATCCAAAAATCCAAAATCAAAAATACAACAATCCAAAAATCAAAAATCAATAAATCCAAAATCCGAAAATTCAAAAATCCAAAATCAAGAATCCAAAAATTCAAAAATCCAAAATCAAAAATCCAAAATTCAAAAACCCAAAATCCCAAAATCAAAAAATCCAAATATCCTAAATACAAAATCAAAAATCCCAAAATCCAAAATCAAAAATACAAAATACACAGATCCAAAAATCAAAAATCCAGAAATCGAAAATCCAAAAATTCAAAAATCCAATATCAAAAATCAAAAAATCAAAAATCCAAAATCCAAAATCCAAAAAGCCAAAATACAAAAATCCAAAAATCCCAAAATTAAAAAATTTAATGCAAAATACAAAATCCCAAAATCCAAAATCAGAAATACAATAATCCAAAATCCAACAATCCAAAATCCAAAAATCCCAAATCCAAGAATCCAAAAATCCAAAATCCAAAAATCCAAAATCCAAAATCCGAAAATTTATAAATTCAAAAATCCAAAAATCAAAAAATCAAAAAATCCAAAATACAAACTCCAAAATCCAAAAACACAAAATCAATAATCCAAAATACAGAAATCCAAAAATCAAAATCCAAAAATACAAAATCCCAAAATTCAGAAATACAAAATCCCAAATCCAGAAATTCAAAAATCCAATCCGAAAATTAAACAATCCAAAATCCAAAAATCCAAAAGTCAAAAATCCAACATACAAAATCCGAAGATTCAAAAATCCAAAATCAAAAATCCAAAATCCAAAAATTCAAAAATTCAAAATCCGAAAATTCAAAAATCTCAAATCAAAAAATCAAAAATCCAAAAATTCAATCCAA
>JAPIWU010243608.1:0-36699 GCA_037576205.1 Pyrocystis lunula | reverse complement strand
CTATGCTCCCTCATCGCGCCTGGCCTGGCAACATAATAGCGGCGGCATATTTCGAAACCTTATTTTTTGCCCGTTACGAAATTTTCGAAGCTGAGCCTTTAGCGATGAGAGACTGGTACCGGATTTCTGCTGGGCAACATTCCCCCGGGCCTCAATGAGGCAGTTCTATCCAAAAACTCAGGCTTCGCAATAGTTAGAAAGCTTGTCTAAGCCGTTTTAAGCATAGACTTTACAAGGGGTCGTGGTTTTGGAATTTTGTTTCCCAATGTCTTGTTAGGTAGTGGGAAAGAACAGCATTGGCATTTGCTTTCTTCCGCATCTGTATCTTCTCCACAATTCAGGCATTGAACCCATTCCCTTTCTTTTTCGACTGCATCGATGAGTTCGTTGTTTACTTTAGGAACTAGGGCCTCTGCCATTTTACAGTGGTGACAGCTACTGGCTTGCATAGGGTTTATTTCTCCGCAATTATTACAGGTTAGCATAGTGTATTAGTATTTGATGCCTGCCTCAAAATTAAAGTGATGCTCGTAGCTGATGGTGAAGGAAGTAGAGTGATTGAATCGCTTGCCAAAGATGCCGAAGGTATCCTTGTATCTAGTATTGTAGGAGTCATCCATACCAATATCCAAATTCAGTTTGAAGTGCAATTTTCCCCGCTCTCCTACTGGCGTTACAAAACCTGGGCTTAAGATAAAGCTGGTTTCCATCTTGCGATACTCGTCATCCAGGCTATTCCCGAAACCCTGATCCAAGGCTGCTGGACTCCAAATATCTTCAATATCATATTCACTAGTGATTTTTCGGCTATCTCCTGTGAAGTCCAGCATCTGAAACTTGCCAGAAATATTGGCATTTAAGCCAAAGTTCAATGCCACACCTGCTCCCAAGGTAAGGCCTGACTCTTCTCCAAACAACTGGAAACGTAGCATAATGGGTATGGTCAAGTAGTTCAGCCTTTCCTCAACATCATAGTATCCATAATCTTGATAACCATCACCGTTTAAATCGCTATTGTAATCTCCAGTAGGCGTTTCCACCTTAGCTCCTTTCTGATTGAACTGAAGTCCACTAATAATTGCCCACTTATTGAATCGCACACCAAAAGTGGTTCCCCCTACTACACCTCCCAGCGGCTTATTGAGGAAGTCTTCATTTTGGTCCTGATAGCGGAAATTTGAGAAATTGTAACCGCCGGTAGCTCCAATGAAAACGGAATTGGTTTGAGCCATCAAGGGCATAGTGAATAGAGCGATCAAAAGGGCGCTGATCGTTAGCTTTTTCATAATTAATAGCTTTAGAAGTTTATTGAATAATTGTTTTGCCCTTTAGTGCAGTTGATGAAAAAGTGGTTACCCTTTTCTCAGTTTTTTTTCAAAAAAAATTTGGGGCAAGTACAAAGCGTGCACTTGTCCCAAAGTATCAACGACTCCTTATTACTATCAGTTCATTGGTGACATATCGCCTACGGCGATGAAGGAAGCCCAAAAGAAGGGGTGCGCAAAGCTCTTATTCTTTTGCAAATTAGCTTTTGCAATTTTTAACGCTTGATCCTTAGGTTGTTTTTCCTTGAGTTGTTGGTGGAAATCGATCATCAGTTCCTTGGTCGCGTCATCATTTGCTACCCATAAGGTCGTAACAATACTCTTGGCCCCTGCGAAGGCGAAGCCTCTGGCCAAACTGATAACTCCTTCCCCACTCTGGAGCCTTCCCAATGCAGTTTTACAAGCAGAGAGTACCACCAGATCCGCATTTAGCATCAAGTTGTAAAGCTCGCGAATATACAGGTACTCGTTTTCGGTTTGATCCGCATCCTGGGCAAATGCCAAAAAAGAATAATCGCTACTCGTGTCTATTACACCATGAGTAGAAAGATGAATAATGCGATAATTCCTAGCCGCTTTTTTAAACTCGGCTTCTGAAGCGTCCACTCCCAGCAAGCAGCGCCCTGACCATATCTCGCTGACTCTTTGGGCTTCTTCACCACTGCCCGGCAGTGCCACTAATTCTTGACTCCGGACTCGGTCAGTGGCTATCAAGGTGTCTTGACCTCCAGGAAGTTGTTCCACTGTAACTTCAAAGATCGTGTCCCGCTTGGTTTGGCTTGCTTTGGCAAAGGGAGCAAAGGCAATGAGAGACCCCGAAGTAGTCTCACGGTGTTGTTTCTGTTGCATTTCTCGGAGCAAAGTAGATGAATAGCAATAACTGAGGGTCTTTTGATTTTCCAGAAAGGGATAGCTCGAAAACTGATTGACTTTGCCAGGTTTTCCAGTTAATAAAGCCCCAAAAGGTAGGTAATTCAAGGTACCGTCTGGAACGATAATCAATTCTGAGGTGGTCAGGCGCTCCTGGATAGGGCCCAGTAGTTTCTGATATAATTGTTGGGCCGATTTGATATAAGCCTGTAGGCTTTGCTTGTAAAGTTTATCTGTTCTATCCGCCAGCGGGAGTCGATAATAGCCCGTTAGACCTTCGACCATGTTCTCAACCCATTCTTCTAAGGGAAAATCGCGTTTGATTTCCACAATTTCGTGGTAGTCTTTCTGCACCAAGAATACAAAAATGCTACTATCGCCAACAAAGTACTCCAATAGCGTTTGTTCGGGCCTTAGCATTTGCCGTTTCACTTCCTCCAGGCTGATGCCAGACAATTCGTACTTAAGTTTGTAAAAGTTGGGATTATCTACTTCGATTTTCTTTTTTAAAGTTTCATAGTCATTCCTAAGAGTATATAAACGATCTTGCACCAGTAGCATTGCACTGTCGGTGGCCTCCTCGCCACCCCGTGCTAACAAAAAGGCTTGCCTTTCGGCTCCATTGATGCGCTCCTTCATCTCTTGTTCCTGTCTCATAGTACTATCAGGAACACCAATGATTTGCTTGGCCTTTGCTTCCTGCAGAGACTCTAATAGGAGTATTGCCTTGGCGTTTTCGGCATACGAAAAAGCTTGTTGCTCATGCTTGAGATTCTCTCTGGCTTCACCTAAAGCCAATTCAGTTTGAATGGCCCAATCGTAGATGACAGGAAGGCCGTAATTAAGCATCGCTTTGGCTTGCTGCCCAGTGAATCGTTGTCTAGCTTCAGTCATTCGCTGGGACAACTCTCCAAACAAGTCACCTGCTAACTCAAAACTGGGCATGGAAGCATTCGCCCGTCCCAATTTGAAGTATGCCTGTGCTAATCGATAATTAAGGCTAATCAGGGTAAAGGGAGCGATGGCATGAGTGGCATTGTCCTTGGCCGCTAGAAAAATTTGCTTTGACTCGGCCAGCAGATCCGCAGCCGCCTGGTAATCGCCCTGCTGCGTGGCTACAATGCCTTTCATGGCCAATAATTCGGAAATCAGGAAATGCTCCTTGCCGTGATTATATGCTGTCACTTTGATGGCCTTGTCATAGTAGGCGGCAGCTGAGTCCAGCTGATTTTGCTCTTCGTAAATGCCTCCGAGACGGGTGTATAGGTTGATTAATCGGAAGTGGTTTTCCCCTTGCGATGTTTTGCTTTTTTGAACGCCAATTTGAAAATATTCAATCGCCTTATCAAATTGCTTCAAGCCCTCATAGCAAGCACCAATATTCAGATAGATGGCATTAGCATCAGCATCGCGCATCATATTCCTTCTTTCATAGATCTCCAATGCCTTTTGGTTGTAATAAAGGGAGCGCTTGAAGTCAAGCAATCGATCAAAAGCTACGGCGATGCTATGATAAAGGCGAGCCAGGTTGGCTTCATCTTCTGGTTTTTTTTCCTTCAAAATAGAAATAGCTCGGAGGTAGTTTTTCAGTGCCTGATCCACGTTGTTAACGGAAACGTAGGCATTGCCCTCCTTGGCAATGGCGTAGGCTATACCGATATCGTCTTCCGACCGAGCCAGGGCTCGTGTAATGGCCGTCGCTTCCTTATACTTTTCCAGTGCCCCACGATACTCCTGTTTCAATATCAAGAGATCGGCTTTCAAGGACAGGCAGGTCCCTTTTAAGGGGTTGTTATTTCCCCAGGCAGCAGGGATATGCATCATGGCGCTATCAATCAGTTGGTCGGCCCTGTTGATGTCCCCTTTCATCATGTGAATCTTGGCTACTGTGGAATAAATCGTCGGCTTATAAGAAGGATCTTGAAATTTGCTCTCTTTGGCAATGCGCTGCACCTGATCGAAAGCCCAAAGGCTACTATCAAGCTTTCCCCATTCAGAATAAACGGAGCCTAATTGCCAATGAATTCGCATACCCGTAAAGGCAGCCTGCGGTGACCCCACTTTTAACGGTTTGAGGGAGGTGTGAAACTGCCTGGCCGCCGCCGCATAATTTCCTTCTGCATAGTTGAGCCCCCCCATCGAGGACAAAGCCAAGGAATAGTACTGCGTGTTTTTTCCCAACTGATTTTCTGCCAACCGCAGGTTTTCACTATAATATATGGTCGCGCTATCGATCTGTGAGCGCTGCATATAAAAGTCCCCAAGGCCCACATGAGCACTAAAAAACAGCTGTGGAGGACCTTGCTTCGCCCTGAGGATGGCCAAGGCCTCATAGGTAGGGGCGGCAGCGGCATCATCCTTTCTACCAGCCCTCAGCATGAAATTACTTTGCTGTATCAACTGGATGACTTTAGTAGAATCTTCTTTACTGAATTGAGCCTGCACGTTTTCTGGTAGAAACAACAAACTACCCAACATGAATATTACATATTTTATATTTTTCATATCTGAAGTTTTAGATGTTGATCATTTGAGCGGGCTCATGTCTCCTACGGCGATGAAATTGGCCCAGAAGAAGGGGTGGGCATAGCTATTTGTCTTCAAAAGTTTCAGCTTTGCTACTCGCAAAGCGGCATCTTTGGTTAAGCCTTTGCGAAGACCACGATACAGTCTGATCATCAATTTTTTAGTCGCATAGTCATCCGCCGCCCATAGGGTGGTTATCATACTTTTAGCCCCCGCAAAGGCGAAGCCTCGAGCAAGGCTTATTATCCCCTCCCCTCGTTTGAGTTCACCTGCTGAAGTCTCACAAGCCGATAAAACAACCAGGTCTGCGTTCAGTTGTAGGTTATACAAATCTCTCACATAGAGGAATTCATTTTCAATGCTGTCTTTGATCTCCGAAAAAAGTAGGTAGGAGTAATCCCCTACCCGAGGGTCAGCAATTCCATGGGTAGATAGGTGTACAATCCTATAATCTTTGGCTATTTCATTAAAGCGAATTTCTGTCGCATCATTATTGATATAATAATCTCCTTTCCACAGTCCGCTAGCGACTTTGACCTCTTCTCCACTGGCTTCCAATTTGTCAAAGGAATTTCTTAAGGTCTGCTTCTCAATCAGCACTGTATCTTTCCCTGAATCAAGCTCTTGAAAGCTTATCGTGATGCTGGTATCCAATGTTTCGTAGGTTCCTTCAAAGAAAGGAGCAAAAGCTACTAAGGTTTTGTCAGGTTCACGCTGATGCTGTTTCTGTTTCATTTCCTGCAATAAAGTGGCAGAATAGCAATAACTGATTTGAAAGTCACTTTCGAAGAAAGGGTAAGTGCTAAAGTTGCTCACTTTTTTTGGAACTCCTGATAACAAAGCACCAAAAGGGATATAACCCAAAACACCATCTGGAACGATAATCAATTCTTTAGTGGTCAAGAATTCCCTGATGGGATCAATCAATTGATTATAGAGATCCTGGCCCGCGTCAATGTAGTTGAGTAAAGAAGTCTTGTAAAGGTCCGTGGTTTGATCTGTCGGTGATAAACTATGATAGCTGTAGAGTCCATCTTGTAAGCGCTCAATCTTTTTGTCCAGGAGGCTATCCTTGTTCCACTCAAACACTTGATAATTCTCCTTTTGAACTACAAAGGCAAACAAACTGCTATCACCCACAAAGTATTCTAGCAAGGTTTGATCTTTGGTTAGAAGCTTACGCTGAACGCTAGGTAGGTCAAGGGTAGAAAGATCATATTTTAGCCGATAGTAGTCTTCATTCTCTTCCTCTATTTTTGTTTTCAGCTTTTGATGTTCCTGCCGAAGTATGGATTGTGCCTGTGAGATAGCCAGTATAGCTGTATCGGTAGGTTCCAACTTTTGGCTAAGCAGTTTCTGACGCTCCTTGTCAAGCTTTGTTAATGCGATCCGCAGTTCATTTTCTTTTTCAAGAATTGAATCAGCAATGCCGGCATAAGACAGGGCAGCTGCTTCTTGCATGGATTGATATAAGATCAATGATTTGGTGTGCTCCAGATGGTCAAATGACTCTCTTAGATACTCAATAGAATCAGTTGCAAGGAAAAGTTGTTGATTAGTGCGCATTGCTCCTTCGTACACGATACTAGAAATAGATCCAAAATCATATCGAGACTGCATAGATAGGTCATTCAAATGATGATGCAAGGCAGCGATGGCATCTTTAGAAAAGGAATAGGATCGTCGTAGGTCAAGAGGCTCAGTATTGGCTTGAAATAATTCTCGGTAGTAGTGAGCGGTTGCTCCCAAGGTTGTGATCAACTGGTTCATTGAATTCACCGAACTTAAGGTCTCTTTATCTTGATAGCCTGTTGCAAGAACTGCGGCTTCGAATGCAGAAATTGCTGCTTCAAATTGCTGCTTGGATTGGTAGGTTATGCCTAACTGAAGATAAGTATCGGCGATGTTAGGGTGTTCTTTACCAAAGGTATTGGTCTGAATTTTCAGGTTATTCTTCAGGTATTTAATAGCTTGATCATGCTCTCCCAATTTATTACTTAGGTTTCCCAAGTTATAATAGCTCCGACCGACTTCAAGATGGTTTTCTGGGAAAACCATCAACCGAATATCAAGTGCTTTCTGGTAAAAGTATTTTGCCTGAATAAAATCCCCTAAATCATCATAAGCCATCCCCAGATTATTATAAGCTGCTGCGGTCAAATGATGATTTTCGCCATAATTTTTTTGAGTTACAGTCAAGGCTTTCTGATACACCCAAGCAGCTATCTCATGCTGCTCGGTAAAAGTATAAGCCACCCCTAGATTACCATAGGTCGTAGCTACATCGGGATGGTTTTCCCCCAATGTCTTAAGCCTGATGGTCAAGGACCTTTCATAAAACTCAAA
Organism: Pyrocystis lunula; assembly: GCA_037576205.1. NCBI lineage: Eukaryota > Dinophyceae > Gonyaulacales > Pyrocystaceae > Pyrocystis > Pyrocystis lunula. The sequence continues at coordinate 29,632 of JAPIWU010243608.1, read as the reverse complement.
GGCTTTCTCGCGATCTCCTTTGTACAGATATGCAGTGGCTAAACTATTATAGGTAGAGGCTACATCTGGGTGATTTTCACCAAAGTAGGCCAATCTTGCTTTTAAAGATTTTTGATAAAGTTCAATAGCCTCTTTGTACCTCCCTGAATGATCTTCACATATACCGAGGCTTTGGTATATCATAGCGACGTTCGGATGTTCTTCCCCTAAAACAGGCAATAAAACAGCAAGTATCTTCTCATAGTTCTCCAAAGCTAGATCATATTGCCCTTGATAAACGTATAAGCCCGCAAGCCCATTCCGGCAAGAAGCTGTTATTTGATGATTTTCCCCTAAGCTGTTTTGTAAAATTCGAAGCGCATCTTTGTAGTAAACCTCAGCCTGAGCAAAATTTCCTGAATAGAGAGCTATTCCTCCCAAATCAATCAGAGAAACAGCAATGAGGTGATGACCATCACCAAAGTGTGTTTTACGTGCCCGTAGTGCTTGTTGATGATACTGATTAGCCACTGCTAACTTACCTTGATAGATATTACACCTCCCTAAAAAATACAAGGCTTCGGCTGTTAAGGGGTGCTGTGGCCCAACAAGCTTGGTGGAAAGAACTTCTGCCCGGTTAAACTGTTCCTCCGCCCCAGGATAATCACCAAGATGTATCTTTTTTATCCCTCCATTTAGTAAGGCTCTGACTTCTAGTGTGTCGCTAGTTGATTGGCATAAGATAGCCCCCGAGAGGAATAGCATAGCCTTCAGCATAACCAGTCTCGATAAGCGCAATATTTTCATTGTTCTCCGTTGTAATTTATAATCAAGCATTTGTTCCAGTTAAAGTTTTTTCAAATTGGAGCTATTTATGCTGTTTTAATAGTCAACAGCACAAGCTCTTGTAATAACTGACGGCGGTCACAACGCCAATCGGATACCTCCATAGAGATAAGCACAGATGCGATCTCTCCATCTTGATTAGGCCTGAATCAATCCACCTCACCGCAAAGCCGACATATCCCCCACCGGAATCATCGCCGCCCAAAAAAAGGGATGCTTGCGGCTATTATTGCTTCGCTGCAAATGCTGTTTTTTGGCCAGGTAGAGCGCCCGGTCCTTGGTCTCTCCCTGTTTGAGATGGATGTAGAAATCGCGGGTAAGATCCTTGGCCACGGCATCATCCACGACCCAAAGGGTGGTGAGCATGCTTTTGGCACCAGCGTAGACGAAGGCGCGGGCCAGGCTGATGATGCCTTCGCCTCCTTTCAGTTCTCCCATTGAAGTTTCGCAAGCTGATAAGACGACCAAATCAGCATTTAATTTGAGATTATATAATTCTCTCACATATAGGTATTCATTCTCAATACTATCTGGATTTTCCGCGAAGGCGAGGTAGGAGTAGTCTCCCAGACGTTCATCAGCAACCGCATGAGTAGATAAATGCAAAACCCTATAATATTGAGCAATATCTGTAAGAGTTTCTTCTTGGGCATCATCCCCTAAGAGATAATCTCCTTGCCAAAGTTTGCTGGCTATATAAACCTCACTCCCACTATTCGGCAAGGGTGCTAGTTCTTTTCGTAAGATCTCCTCTTTGACAACTATTGTATCTTCTCCGTTAGGTAGGTTCTCCATATAGATCTCAATCTTCTGTTCTAACTTGGAGTAACCTTCTGTGGCAAAGGGAGCAAAGGCTATAAAGTTCTTTGTGGCCGGTTTTTCATGTTTCCTGGCCTGCATTTGCCTCAATAAAGTAGCAGAATAGCAATAACTGATGTTATAATCATCAAAAAGAAATGAATATGTATCAAAGCTAGAAGTCCGTGATGGCTTTTCAGATAGGAGAACTTCGAAAGGAATATAACCTAATACCCCGTCAGGTATAATTATGACCTCTTCTTTAAGATGATCCTTAATTGGCGCAATAAGCTTGTCATACAACTTTGTAGCGCTATCAATGTATTTTTTTAAATTAGTTTTATAGAGCTCGTCCGTTCTTCTTGACGTTGCTGTGCGGTGATAGTCCGTCAAAGCCACTTGTAAGTCCTTAACCCAATCAATCAAAGTGAAACTTCCTTTTATTTCCTGTATATGCTGTTTATTTTTTTGGATAATGAAGATCAGAATACTACTATCACTGACAGAATACTCCAACAAAGTTTGTTTTTCCGTCAAGAGTGAATCCTGTAAAAATTTCAAATCCACGGTACTGAAATCATATTTCAGTTTATAATATTGCGGGAAATCCACTTCAAAAGTGATCTTTAACTTCTCATAGCTTTCTTTAAGACTAAAGAGGCGGTCACTCATAGTCAAGATAGTACTATCGCTGTTGGAGATTCCAGCAGCAATTTTATCCTGTTTTCTCTTCTCTAAATCTGTGATGAGAATTCTCAGCCTTTCTTCTTTTTTAAGTAGCGAGTCAGGCAACCCTGCAAAGCTAATGGCACTAGACTCTTGCATGACTTGATGAAGTGCATAGGCCTTGGACTGCTCTGAAAAGGCAAAGCTTTTTTCGAAGTAGCGATCTTCGCCAGTTTCTTTGTACAGTAAATAGTTGTTCAGAGCCTTTGCTTTATAGTTGGTACTACTCAGTGAAACTAGCATTGGTCGAACGTCCGGCCCTAGCCCCCTCGTTAGCTTAGTAATTGCAGCCTCCGAAAGTGTAAAATACTGATCTGCAAGTTTGAGATCCTCTGACTTCTTTGTCCTATTAAACCTTGTTAAGTAAAATCCTCCAAAGTGATACGATGCCGGAATCAAGCGGTATAGATCTACATTCAGAGTATCAGGTTGAGCTCTTCTAATTTCAATTACTTTGCGATGATGAGCAAGGCTATTTTCAAAGTCCCCTATATTCGTGTACTCCACAGCCAAGCTGTTCAGAGAATGAGCAGTCTGCGGATGATTAGGCCCAAATAGGGCCAATATCCCCTCACTGGCCTTGTTTTTGTATTGGATCGCCTTATCGAATTGGCTAAGGGCACTATACAAAATACCTAAGTTGTGATAGGTCCCTAAGATCCTTTTCTGGTCCGGGTCTCGAACATTGAGTCTCATTTCTAAAGCCTTCTCCCAGATATTGATGGCTTCTATATAGTTACCCTGTAAATAGAATAACAACCCATTCCGGTAAATGGCATCAGATAATTCATTACTTTTTCCAATAGACCTCTCATATAATGCAATAGTCTCTTCCAAATTTATGCGAGCTTCAGTATAATTTCTTCTGTTGGTTAAACTATCTACTTTTAGTATCAACACACGAGCTCTTGTGGTATCTGCTGCAATGCTCGATATAGGTTCTGCTTCTTGCAAGTAGACCACGGTAAATGGAAAAATTAAAACCAATAACAACAATCGACCTTTCATAACTATGAGCTTAGATGTGTAGATAAATAAATATAAAGAATTCGACCATGGGATTATGGCCAGGGGCTAGATTAATTTTCTGTAAACGCTCAGCCAGCCTACTTTCATAGGAACGACTACCTTGGAAGGTAAATACAATGACTTAGTGTAAGAAAAGTGAGGGTGGTTACCCCTAAGGGAGAGAAAATACTCACCGGGTCAGTGCTTATCCCCGAATCTCCAACAACTCCAAAGGAATGATCTGCTGAGCGGAAAGCATAGCTTGCGTTGGCGGCAAGAGATGTGCATTGTCTTCCGAGATCGCTAGGGCCAGGAGGGAACGATCAGCCTGGGTTACGACAGGTTCTGCTTTAGCTGGTAGCCAAGACGGAAGAAAATGAAATAAATGGGATTCTAATAGCGGTTGTTGTTGATCAGAGCTGTCTTCAGGTGCTTGCTCTGTATCTAAGTACACGGTATCAACTGGCCCTTGAAAGAAAAGTTGATCAGAGCCATTGGCATCTAGATCAGCTGTGTCTCCAGGAACGCCCGAGAGGTACAGCAGCACGAAAGCCAGACTAGCCAGGGATACCTGCCAGACGGGTACTTCCCATTGGAACCACTCGGCCCAGAAAGCTTTTTTGCGCGATTGGGCCTTGCGTTGTTGCAGGTGGGCCAGCAAGCGGTTCTTAATGGCCGGAGATGGGGCAGGCGTTTCTTGGTGTAAAGCACGACTTACACCGATCAAACAGCGGTAATTTTCAAAAGCAGCTTGATCTACCTCTTCCAAGACCGTAGCTTTTTCAGCAGCGGTGAGCTGATCCCAGGTCTTTGCCGTCATCAATTGAACTACCTTTTCCGAAAAATGAGCTTGCTGTTTCATGCTGCTTCTATTGATTCGATTTAATAGCTTTCTGGTTTAAATAACTGTAAAGACTTGGCCAATTTCTTCAGGGCATAGTACAGGCGAGATTTAACGGTTCCTTCCGGGCAGCCTAAGATTTCACTGATATCCTTGATACTCTTTTCTTCCAAATAGCGCAACACAAAGCATTGCCTGTGATCAGCTGAAAGCCGGTTGAGAGCAGCCTCTAGTTCTCGCTTGAAATATTTGCGGTCACTACATTCGAAGAAAGAGCTTTCTTCCAAACTCAAATCCATGGGTAATTCCCCTGTGATTTCGGGTTGTCGAGCATGTCGCCGGTACTCATTCTTGACCATATTAGCCGCCACCTGAAAAAGCCAACTGGAAAAGTTCCGGTTTGGATCGTAGAGATAGGGTTTGTTGATGATCTTAAGAAACAATTCTTGGGTAAAATCTTCTGCTTTTTGCCGTTCCTGCCAGAGCATTCTATAAAAATAGCGATGCATCTTCTCTCCGTACCGATCATACAAAACACTAAAAGCTTGCTCATCCCCCTTGGTGATGAGTTGCATTAATTTAGCATCTGAATGAGCTCGGTATGAAGAGCGGAAGTTCAACATATTCCTTCTCTAGCCATTTTTGCTGTCGCAGCTATAATTTGTATCCATATACACCTTGTCTAGTCGCTGGTTCAAAGCAATTTGATCTTTTTTAAGAAAATCACAAGAACTACCCGAACTCCATTTATTGGTCTTGTGATGCTCCACGAGGAAGCGCAATGGAGTCCATGGGATAAACTTGTAGGGAATCCTTCAAGGAATCGGGGGAATCATGGGGTGACTTATGATCTCCTGGACTCAGTTGCTCGAAGGGGGGTAAGAGAAAAAATGCTACGCTGACCAAGACCAGCAACCCCAGCAGCGGTTGAAGATAGTTTTTCCGCTTTGCCGTACCGCGTCGCTGACGATTATCCTTGATTGCCGGTTCTACCTTCCTCTGTTGCTGAATCAGGCTCTTGTCCGATCTATCTTTTATCGGCTGATCAAGCGTTCCTAAGGTTTCTTCCACGGTAGGTGGGCTAGGCACACCGATCTCGCCAAACTGTAATCGATAATGGGAAGGCTTAAAACCTTCGGCCAGCGGCGCGACCGAGATATCTTCCGTCACTATCTCTACCTTTTCTTCCCATACGATTTCCCGGACCCGTTCTCGTCCTTGCACAAGTTCTACTACCGAGATCTTAATCAGTAAGGGGTAGGTTCCTTCCTTCAGGGGGGTAACGTAAAAAATCCATTCTGTATAAGCACCTTCTTCCAAAAATTGCTCCTCACTGGATAGGTTTCGAATGGCGAAGGCCCGTTCGCCTGCCGGGTCAATTAACTCGGCTTGCATGACTGCTGCTATGCGAATCGTTTTCAGCACTACCGAAGGTTGCAGTTCGATGTTCTCAATGATCACATCTTCCTCATAAGCCAATCGAATAAGGCATTTGGCTTCCTCCGCGACCTGCATGCGATCCGGAATATTGTATAAAAGACTACCCTGTCTTCCCTTTTTATGACCAGCCCCTGCTCTTGAAAAGTCGGATACCGCCAATGATCGAATCAATTCAATGAGATCATCTCGAATCTGATTGTACCGCAATTGCAATGCTGCCTGCGAAATGATTCCCTTGATCTTATCTTTATTAGCTTCCTTCAGTCTAGACTCCAATTGGATCAGCTCGGGTATCCGCTCCGATTCCATAGGTAGCAGCTCCCTGAGCTCCAATAAGACCTCTCCCATACCCTTGGCTATACGGGATAACAGTTCCCTTTTTAAGGCTTCTAAGCTTTTTTCAGTCATAGTGAATTAGCTTGATACTAAGCTGTCCAAATATAACGAATTGCTAGACTAAAATTTTCTACAACTTGTGCAATTTTAATCAAACGCAACAAAATGGCCCTCAGATGAGTTGATACAAAGGTAAGTTTGTGATAGGCGACCATTGTAGACCTGGCCCACCTTTAGTGCTTGTTTAGATATCTGGTAATTGTACTAAAACTAGCAGAAGTTAGCACGCTGTTCGGCGCATTGCAATGGAAAAAAACAAGTATATTTGCGGTCTATGAAGAATATTAGGAATTTTTGTGTGATTGCCCATATTGACCATGGAAAAAGTACGCTGTCAGATCGACTGTTGGAATTTACCAATACTATTTCTGAGCGCGAGATGCAAGCACAGGCCTTGGATGATATGGATATTGAACGAGAACGTGGTATTACGATTAAAAGTCACGCTATCCAGATGTACTATAATCACACGGATGGCGAAACCTATACTTTCAACCTGATTGATACGCCTGGTCACGTAGACTTCTCCTATGAAGTCTCCCGATCTATTGCGGCTTGTGAAGGAGCACTTTTATTGGTTGACGCTTCTCAGGGTATTCAGGCCCAGACCATCTCCAATCTCTATCTGGCTATTGAGCACGATCTGGAAATCATTCCGATCCTGAATAAGGTGGATATGGAAAGTGCGATGATTGATGAAGTATCTGAGCAGATCCTGGACCTGACCATGTGTGAGTTGGAGGATATCATCCATGCTAGTGGAAAGACGGGACAGGGTGTAGCCGATATCCTGGCCGCCGTAGTGGAACGTATTCCGGCTCCAAAGGGAGATGAAAAAGCCCCCTTGCAAGCTTTGATCTTCGACTCTGTATTTAATCCATTCAGAGGGGTAATCGCTTACTTTCGAATCATTAATGGTACCATTTGCAAAGGCGATGAGGTCCGATTTGTAAATACTGGCAAAGAGTATGGTGCGGATGAAATCGGCATATTGCAAATGAATCAAGTGCCAAAGAAGGAATTGAGGGCAGGCAATGTGGGCTACATCATCACAGGGATCAAAAACTCCAAAGAGATCAAAGTAGGAGATACCATCACGCAGTCCAAAAACCCTTGTGGTGCTGCTATCAAGGGGTTTGAGGATGTAAAACCGATGGTATTTGCGGGGATCTTCCCTATCGATAACGATGATTTTGAGGATTTGAGAGACAGTTTGGAAAAATTGCAACTCAACGATGCCTCTCTTGTATTTGAACCCGAGACCTCAGTAGCACTAGGATTTGGCTTCCGATGTGGTTTTTTAGGTATGTTGCACCTAGAGATCATCCAGGAAAGATTGGATCGGGAATTCGGTCAAGATGTGATCACTACCGTTCCGAATGTATCCTATTTTGCCTACACCAAGAAAGGGAAGGAATTAGAAATCCGAACACCTTCTGAGTTGCCAGACCCTACCTTACTTGATCGGGTAGAAGAACCCTATATAGTAGCACAAATTATCACCAAGCCGGAATATATCGGATCCATCATGACCTTAGCTATGGAAAAAAGAGGAATGATGACCAAACAAGATTACCTAACCCAAGATCGGGTGGAGTTGACGTTTGACCTTCCACTAGCTGAGATTGTCTTTGATTTTTACGATCGCTTGAAATCCATATCACGAGGATATGCCTCTTTCGATTACCAACCTACCGAGTATCGTCCATCTGATCTGGTCAAGCTAGATATCAAGCTGAATGGAGAGCCAGTAGATGCGCTTTCCGCCTTAGTGCATCGAGAAAAGGCGGAAGCCTTCGGGCGAAAGATCTGTAAAAGGCTTAAGGAATTGCTTCCACGACAGCAATTTATGATCGCCATCCAAGCGGCTATTGGGGCAAAGATCATTGCTAGAGAGACGATCTCTGCCCTTCGTAAAGATGTAACCGCCAAATGCTACGGTGGTGATATTTCTCGAAAACGAAAACTGCTGGAAAAGCAGAAAAAGGGTAAAAAGAAGATGCGCCAGATCGGCAACGTAGAAGTACCGCAAAAGGCCTTCCTGGAAGTCCTCAAGCTAGACTAGATTTTTCTAAAGTAGAGAATCAGCCTACTCAATGGTACACTCGTGTTTGACCGGAAAATTCACCGAATTAGCGATAAAGCACAACTGATTAGCCCTCGCATGCAAAGCGTGGGCTTGATCTAGTTTATCCTTTTCTATGATTTGCAGGACTGGTCGCAAGGTAACTTCTGTAAATCGGCCTCCTCCGTCAACTGTCTCCTGCATACGCCCTTCCGCTTCATCCCGATAACTCACTACCGTAATTCCCGCTTCCGCACATAGGTGTAGGTACCACAACATATGACAGGACGAAAGGGAAGCTACCAGTTGCTCTTCTGGATTGTAACGAGAGGGGTTTCCCCTGAAAGCAGGATCAGATGAAGCGGGGATAATAGGTTTACCTTGCACCTCAATGATATGATCCCTAGAATAGGCACGATAGGCTTGTGTACCCTTTCCAAGATTTCCAGTCCAGGTAATCTTGACCTGATAAGCATGTACTCTTGACATAGATGACTGTTTGCCACAAAAGTAAAATTCCTTCGTGACATTATAGGCACAAATAAGCCATAGCAATACATAGTGCATGTATTGTTGAGAAACAATGAAATATTGGGTTTGTTGTTCGTAGTTTCAAATTTGTTGTTCGTAGTTTGAAACTACGAACAGCAAAAACAAATAAGGTGAGCTTGACGGACGCTCTCCCATAGTATATCATGTGGACTATAATTGCCTTAGTGTGGGTGTTAGTGTGCTGGTAAATTGAGGCTGGGGTTCAGAAAAGAAGCTAAAGGAGATAAGTTTTTGTTAGGGTGATTGTGCTAGAAGTACTTACTTCTACCACGTGGTGCGGTGTAATTTGCCATTAAGATTAGCCCTCCACCGACAACAAAGGCTCCCATAGTAATGTAAAGGATCAACATACCTGCTGTACTTTTGTGAGTTAAAAAAAGATGATAGAAGAATATCTTATGTTCATGAGGGCATTGCTAAGTTGGAAAAAAATCTCTGAGTTTCAAAAAAAACAATTCTCTTTTTGTCAGATTTTTTCAACTTGAAACGGGATTGTACTGCTCAAATGGCTAAAAATTGAGCCTTAATCCTAACTGAGACCGGATAAATAGATATTACTGTTGCTATATATATAACATTAACTGCAATGTATTACCATTTATTATGTGGACAGTACAAAAAATTATTATCTCCTTTTTATCTCACATTATCAAAAATGCGTATATCAACCAGGAAAGGGCTACAAGTAGGCTACTCCTACTTATAACCCCAGCAAATTATTTCTAAAGGTTGTTTAAGGATGTAAGGAATACTTTTCGAGGCTTGGCAGGTCTAAATTTGTTGGCTAGCCAACAAGTTTTCCACATGAGGATGGGCACTTCCGCCGAGTGGTTCCAATGTAATATTTAGACTTTCTGCATGGCGAAGGAAAGCAATAGGCTGCAATGTGTTCTCATTTCCTTGTTTCAGTAAGCCAAGATTGATCATCTCTCCCTCTACGTCTGCCCAAATTTGAAATTGTTTATCTGCCTCAGTTGGTACAGGTAGCGTAGAGGTATCCAGAAAGGCTAGTTTTTGCTCTGGATTCCAATAGACCCGTACCGCTACGTCCGAATCCTCTGCCACTCCTGGCAAGACGATCTCTTGGGTGGCAGGATGCTGGAGAAACGCCTGAAAACGTCGGCTTTCCTCTTCACAGGCAGACTTTGTTTGTGCTAATTCTTCCTTTAGTCCGCGCACATTGTGGCCCAATTCATTATTTTTAATCAAAGTAAAGAGTAAAGCTATAGTAGCTGCAATCGGCCAAATATAGTTTGTCCATCTGGTGGAGCTTCGTCGCGGTGGAACCCCGGATTCCACTTGCAATAGCTGATCCGCTTCCTCGCCCTCTATTCTATCCCTAACTCTTGGCCGTAGATCTGATGGAGGCTTAATACCTTGTGCCAGGCTGTACTGTTCTAACGCTTCATGCATAGCATCTATCTCCTGCTGCAATTCGGGATGCTTGCGAAGCCATTTTTCCACTTCTGCTGACTCTTCTTGATTGGTCAGGCCCAGAACATATTGTTCTAACAAGCCAGAGGCTAAAAATTGTTGTTTATCCATATACTTCACTTGCATTCTGGTGAATTCTTCCGCACAAACTGCCTTCCTTTTACGTTGATAATAATAGCGTCCAAAAGAAAATCCACCTCTTGGGTTTTTTGGCTGCGCTTAAAAGTCGCTGATTTCCTAGCATCCAGTGCTGTAATTCCGATTGAAAATCAAGCGGATAGACATCTTCGACCATCAGATTTGAAAAGCTAACAAGACTAATCCATAAAAGTTCAGTACAGCATACCTCAAATCATGGGAGAACAAGACTCAATTTCTTAAATCCTACTTCAATCCCCTGAATAGCTTTTTATGATCTTACGATCTCTTTCAGTACTTCAGAAACCGCTGGATTCTGAAGTTGTATTTGTCTCTGACAAATGCGTTTAATAAGCTCATGTTTGACAGCATTAGACCTCAGGGACCATTCAGCATTTCCTGATATTAACTTCGCTTTCTCGCTAAGTCCTGCAATTCCTATGGCATCGATAATTTTTACCACGTATCTCTCATCACCCGTAGCAAAAAAAGCTGCCCACAACATATCCAAAGCTTTTGGACTGTCTGCCACAATTTGATTAATCATCGGTACTGGTCCCTTTTCCAGCTTCTCGATATCTGTGCGATAACCAAAGCTATCAGCTGATAAGTGATCCAATATTTTCTTTGTATTAGGAATATCAGATAACCAAACTGAGGTTAATATTGCCTTCCCTCCATCTTTTGAACATTCCTGATATAAAGGTAAGATCCAGTTTTCTACATAATCTGGATATTTTTGAAAAACCAGGGCAAAGAAGATTATGATCTGATCCACCAGATGTACCTCGCCGAAGGTCCCAAGCTTATCTAGTGTTTTCAAAGCCGTAGGAACAAATTCTTTTCTCGGATGCTCATAAAAATGAGTCATCCATTTTTCAACATTAGATAGAGAATTCTGATCTTCCATTAGTTACTATAAATCTTCATTACCAATTGAATCATATATTTTCGGATTTCCGCTAGGGTTACTGTCAATCTTTTCATATTCTTTCAGCACCTTTCCCACATAAGCTTGGCAGTTGTTCCCCAATAGACTATATCTGCCAGGATCCCCAACTTTTTCTACAGCTTCCCGCAAAGTAGGATCCCATAGCCCCGTCTTTATCTTGACATACCCACTCAGCAAACCTGGATCATCCTGAAACAGTTTGTTATCTCCAGCATGAAATCCGATATCTAATGGTTTTTTACCATCTTCAAAAAAGATATGTTCGTGAAATACTCCTTTATTTTTGAAGACACTCCATTCGAGAGAACCAACGCTTAATGTCCCTCCCAAAGGCCGCCTAGCCGTGTATGCCCTTTGGAGAACAGCCCCGGTAGGAGAACCAGATTTATATTTTGGCTGTAAAACAGCTCCTCCTAGTTCCTCAATTTCCTTCTTTTCTTCATCAGTAAATTCCCGTGGTTCAGCTTCTTGGCGCTGAACAACATGGCCCATTTGCTGTGCTTTAGCCCCCATCAAATCAGCCTCTCGTTCTAGCCCTTGATCATCATTAATACCTACCATACCTTTCATCTGGAACGTAGGCCTAACCCTACCCTGCTTCTGCTGTACGACGTGCCATGCCTCATGAGGTAAGTACCCTTCCTGCCCTGCTCCCAGGTGAATATCATTGCCATGTGCAAAAGCATGCGCCTGTAGCTGCGCAGGCTTATCAGAATTATGATGCACTTTAACATCATCCATCGAATAACCAGAAAGCAATTCGATACCTACCTTTAGCTGATCAGGCAACCCTGTATCATTATTGTTTTGCTCAACTAGAGGTTGATATTGAGCTGTATAAGTATCAGCAATTGTCTGCAGTTGGGCAGCTTCTTGTACATGAACACTAAGATCTCCCATTTCCTGTAGTTCCTGTTGAACAAGAACTTCAGGACGCCTATCTACAAACTGAAAAGTAGCCTCAGGCCCACTAGTAGCATGTAGGTCCGGTTGCTGTCCGAATCGTCTGTTACTTTCTTGAATTTTGTCTGCATGAGTATTCATTCCTAAATTGGTTTTGCTGCCCTCAGGTTCATGATCAAGTCTACGAATGAAGAGCAGGATTCAAAATTATTTGACGACTGTAGGGAGTTCTAGTCCTTTATTCCCATTTCCCATACCATCAACGCTAAAATCTATAGCTGCTATCCTGTTTAAAGCAATATGTAACATGTCCAAAACTAGAGCTAAATATATCTACTCCTCCGCCCCAATCCTGGTTGCCAACCGAATAGACAACTCTCTTTTCTGGCTTTTCTTCGGCACAAAAAGGCCCCCTCGCTTATCGATTTCCAAGCTCTCAAAACTAATTTCCAAGTCGACAGGGTTCTGGTGATTATTCTGTTTCATGGAAGTTTTAACTTCTTTGACGATGTTGGTGAATACTTCTCCTACCATAACAGGATCAGGATTTAGTAGTTTATAAATACGATTTGATCAATCTACAACTTCCGTTAGGTAAGCAGCCCGGCTTGTCCAGGTGTAGCTTCTCCCATATGGCCGCCCCCAGTTTGCTGAGATTCTAAAGCCTTATAGCGCTCATAGGCATCTGCAATCTTTTTATCGTAATTCCGGTGTCCTTCCCCGTTGTACAATCGGGCAAAAGCACTCCAGTCGTGATTGCGCAGATGATCTACTAATTTAAAAGTTTCTAAAAACCGGGCAAAGGCATCCATATGCGCCCCTTCATTCTCGTGCATCTTTTGTACAAAATGGAAGACACTATCGTATCCCAACCGCTTCCAATGATAGCCCATGATCTGAAAACTCCCCCAGGAAGCCGATTCCATAGCTGCGGTTTCGTGGATCAGTTTGGCCCGGTCCATGCGCTTATATTCCTCCAAGCCCCCTTTGTAGGAAGTGATATCTGGCCGTTCAAATAGGATGTCTTTGTTGGACCTGTTAAAGTCTTCCGGGTCGAGTCCATGTGCTATCAACCGTCTCCAGAATACATGCCCTTCGAAGAGAATCTTAGGCTTGTCATTGATGAAGCCTGTGCCGCCTGATTCAATCTCATTGACGGCCTTTACGAGCGCCAATTCCAAGCCCAGGCGTTGAGCGGCGGCTTGCAGATCATTTTCGGAAAGAAAACGCTGGGCAATTTGAGCTACCAGGTCTGGTTTTAAGGTATGGAGCTTATGCCAGGTCTTGGGGCCTACGATCCCATCCGCCACCAGCATATTCTTCAATTGGAAATCACGGACCAATCCATCCGTGATAGGTCCAAAATCGCCATCCACAACGATCATAAAGCCTAGAGCCTGCAAGAAGCTTTGCAAAGTAATAACGGAGTCCTTTTTAGATGTTCCTTTTCTTATAGTTTCCATCCTTCAAGTGTTTATAGGTTCTTCTTCAATATCTTCTCGATGATCAGGGTCAATTTGTCCTTTAAAGTTCAAGGTCATGGCGCCATGTTGGTTATAGAGGATTCGATCGCCCTGTATATCCGCCTTTAAGGCGATCTCAAAATCGATATTACCGACCATCAGCGCTACCGTGCTCCCTTCATTTTGCTGGGCAAAATCGAAAGAGGATTTGGACACTCTGCTGAAAGACTTTTGTAAAGCAATTAGAACCTCTTCCAGAGGGACCGCCCTGTTTTCCTGATTATTAGATGTATTCAATTCCTCATTCATGGCAACAAATTATGGGTTATTGGTCGGTGCGATGGGGGTGGCAGTCGACAGGATGTTTACCACCCGGTTCAGCTCCTGCGCATTAGTGGGTATAAGACCCCGATCGGTTAAAAACTGCCTGAGGTTAGCATCCGTATTGCTCATCGAAAAACGGGTACTGGCTTGAAATACGCTCTCTTGAGCAGATTTTTCATAACTACTATATCTCCCCGCAGACTGAATGATCCCCAGCTGCAATCCGCCAGAAAAGCCGGCTTCCTTCTCTTTTACTTCTGCAATCCTCATCGTAATGGCTACGTCGATGAAGCCATCTAATTTGACGATTGGAGCCAGATCTATCACCTTAGCAATCACCTCTGGTGTCAAAGCACTTCCAGTCGCACGGAAGAGTCGGACTTGGCTGTTGATCCAGTCTGCCCAGACTTCTCTATAGCGGGCTTCGGCTTCCGTAGCGGCCCTGAGTGGAGCTTCGAACAATTCGCTAAAAACCGTACTAATCGATGTAGTGGTCATAATACTTTACGTTTGAGTTATTTAGAATTAGAGTACCTTTCCCTCTTTAATCAATTCTCGACGAATCCCTTGCTGTAGGCTACCTAAGGTCAATTCATCCGACCCTCTTTGCAGAGCTTGCAAAGAGGCATAGCGGATCACATTGATGATAGCTCCCCCACTGAGTTCAAACCGCCTAGCTATCTCTGGTAAATCTATATCTTGAGCTAAACGAGCCTGTTCTGATATCCCTTTTTGCCAAATTTGTAGTCGCTGTTCAGCATTGGGCAGCGGAAATTCAACAATAGTCTCAAATCTCCTAATGAAAGCTTCGTCCAGGTTTTTACGGAAATTGGAAGCCAGAATGATAATTCCGTTGAAAGTCTCGATCCGTTGCAAAAGATAAGCCACCTCCTGATTGGCATAGCGGTCGTGTGCCGATTGAGTAGTCGTCCTGCGGCCAAATAAGGCGTCCGCCTCGTCAAAGAAAAGAATCCAGTCGGCCTGCTCTGCTCTCTGAAAAACCTTAGCCAAATTCTTTTCCGTTTCACCTATATATTTTGATACCACCATGGACAGGTCAATGCGAAATATTTTTCGGCCCGTAGACTTAGCCAAAAGGCTAGCTGTCATAGTTTTGCCGGTTCCTGGCCGCCCGTAAAATAGCGCTCGGAAACCTGGTCTGATCTTATCAGCCAGCCCCCAATCCTTCATGAGGGTCTCCCCATGTTCGATCCAGGTTTGAATTTCCTGCACCTGCCGCCTGGTTTGTGCAGGCAATACTACATCTTCCCATGTTAAGTTCGTCTCTATCTGAGTAGCTGGGAATTCTTGGCTAAAGGAGGGGAGCAAAGCTTCTCCATGAGTTACCTGTGCCACAAATGTTGAAGACACCTTTAATAAGCGTGACATAGGCAACCTACTGGCATCGCCATATTCCAAGCTCAAAATCTGATCTTGGATCAATGGATGGTCTGCCCGTAATATCCTGGTCGCGGCAAAACGTCGGTCCAATCGTTGTGCAGCTAGTATGAAAAGCAGGGTTTCGCCCGTAGGCAGAAATCCTTTATGAGCATTATCCGTTTGTCCTCCAAATTCAGAAAAAGGCCGATCAAACTGCGCATTTTTAGTAAAGAATACATCGAGGAGCCGAGGAATTAGCTGCGGGGCCAGTGCCAACAAGACTGCCAAACGTTCTGCCACGTTGGGTTGATACTTAGCCATAAATTGAGCCCAATTAGAAGTAGAACCTTCCAGTTCTGGAGGAGGCACTTCAAAAATATCCGACACTTCTACCTCCTGTCCGAAATACGATTTCAAACGCACGTCCAGGATCTGCCTGAACCATTGGAATTCCAGTTCAAGGTCACGGCTGTTGATTGCAATTTGTTCAGTAATTTCCATTTTTTTCTTCGCTTTTAATAGAATCAGAGCTATATACCTGTAGGCCACTCGACCAATATGGGTACGGCCAGCCAAGGTAGTTTTACCACCTGCCAAGACCAGGGAAATCGTTCCAATACGATGTCATAGGGCGCGGGTTCTACGTACAATTCCCAGACCTCTGCTCCTGGCTTTAACATTCCTTTACGCAGCAAAAAACTGCCACGGAATCCATCAGGAGTCATATTCTTCAACACCGCAGCATTTCCAATCACGGCTCGCAAAAACAGTTCACATTCCTCGATTTCATATTTTGTAATGGGCTCACCAAAATCCAGGACCTCGTCCCACTCAAGACCACATAATAGCTTGTTAAAACCCAGTAAATACTCTGGCGTATCGAGTTGCCCATCAGCCAGGTGTTGCAATAGTCCCGCTGCGCGATGAGCTGCTGTTTTATTCAAAAACTGCTTATCTTCCACCAGGCCCAGTGCCCCAAAGAAATTGGCCAGGTAGGGCCATAGGATGACTAGGCCCGCATTATTAATGAAAGTCTCTTGCACCGACGAAAAAGCATCGGCTGGGTCCGGTTTTGTGGTAGCGGATCTATTTTTTAGCGTATCGCTTTGCTGCTCCAGTTCCAACCGCTGCAAAAGCCTAAAAAGGCCCTCTCGATCCGTTGCTGTCCAATCCGACCACTTTTCGCCGAACGGAAGCTGTCTCAATTGTTGGCTTGATTGCTCCGATAAGGGTTTAGCTTTCGACCACTGCCTGAGCAAACTCCTGGGATCGGGTCTATCCAGATCAATCTCCCATTTCTTCACCAACTCATCCCACTCCCTATTACTACTCCATTCGAAGCCATCCCTTTCCGATATCTCAGCAGCCAATGGTTCCGGTTTGCGATTTTGAATTAAGTCCAAAAGCTTGCGCAAAATGTTGGGCAAGGGAGAATTGAGCAGTTTGCCAGAAAGTTGGGTCTCTCGGAACATTTCGCTCAGCAGTTGCAACCAGGCGAGGTACCGCTGCCGATAAGCTTGCGCCATTTGTAGCATCCAAGCCTCCCAAAGGGCAATCGCATGGGGAATTGGCTGATCTTGGATAAACAATAGTTGTAATAGTCGTAGATAAGACTCTTCCCTTAGTCGATACACCGAAGTACCCCATATCGTACTGATTGGCTGTAAAATCAGAAGGAAATCCCTACACCCATTTTGGAAGGCGGTAGAATCCACGGGAAGCTGAAGCTGTACCAACTTGTCCAGGGTTTCTGTGGAAAGCTGTCGGATAATTCTTCGGGTGTAATTCTCTTGCTTGGTCCAATTTCTGAGCTGAGCCACCAAACACTCGGGTTGTTCTGCTATTGCCTTGTGGAAGGCCGCTTCAACAGGATTCCCGGACATAAGCTGTACCCACCAGGGAAGGTTGCCTGTTTTCACAAAATACGCCAGCAATTCTACCTCAGAGCGAAGGGAGTCTGAAGACTGGGCTGAGTCGTTGGTCTCCATTTCCTCAGTGGCAGGTCCCAGGTCTATTTCATTGAGTTGTTTCTCCAGCTGTATTTCCAATTGTTTAATAAAGTCGGATTCGAAATGGCTGATCTTCACCACTCCGAGGTCCAAGACCAATTGATCAATTCGAATCCGCTCCCCTCCTCTATTCCATTTTGACAGGTATTGATCAAGGAGGGGCAATAATTTTTGATAGTATAGATGCTTCAACTGATTTTGCCTTTCGGCGGCCTCAGCTTTCCGCACGCCGTGCAATTCCAGCAATTGACGTTTTACGATATGTGGTGTGCTTGGCATACTAGGGGGCTTCAAGTATTGCAATAGTACCATCTGAGGCCTGTTCTATCTTCTGCTGTAGGACAACATGCAAACCATTGAATTCTCTCAGAGCAAATATTTTGTAAGTGGCAGTAGATGCCCCAGGACTAGGTAAAGTCAAGCTGATGGAAACACTAGTAACTAAAGGATCGCCTAGCGTGGGAGCACCATCGATTCTAAACAGGGAATCGCTTGCTTCTTCCGTGGGGGCAGCTGCCGCTATTTGCATGCCAAACCTTTGTCCATGCGCTTCCCATCCAATAAAGTTATTGGCAGCGGGCAGGAAGAAGTTATTGCCAGGCGGGATAGTGTCTGGCGTTTGATCCCTCACAACTAGGTAGCCAACCTTAGCCTCAGCTTCAATTATCCTCACTTTATTTACTGCTGCCAGAGGCTCCAATACTAAGTCCCGATTAGGGCGTGGACGGACGACTATGTGCTTATTCATCCACTGCTCACCGGCAATGGTCAGCGCCCTGACCATAATGAGTTGGTCACTATTGATAGAAAAAGGGATGTTGATTTCCTCATTGGACCTACCGCCAAAGACGGCATGATGCGCAGCTGGAGCGGTTTGTTGTGCAGAAATAAAAGCATTGGACACTTGTCCATCCGGGTGATAGGCAGCGCCAGCTTGGATTGTAAAAGAAAAATCAATGGGCAAGTCAACTGAATACACCAAATAGCTGACGCCTACCTGGGTACTAGGGAAATCGAGGTCAAAATCACCTAATGCGATATCAAATAAAACCTGATTCGATTGCCTATGATTGAAGGTGACATCGTTTTGAATTACGCCGACATCCGTCAGCCTGGCGTCTAGAAACACTTCCTCAAATGGTTGATTTCCAGCTACTCTTTGGAAGGCTCTTACTCCAATTCCGGCAGAGATATTAATATTGCTACGGGGTATCTCAAGTATCAGTTCACCCGAGGCAGTTGACTTTACGGGAAGGCCGAGATGGTCAAACTGGAAATCCAGTTGGAAGGCTTGCCTATCCTCCTCCTTTAACCAAGCCGTTTTGATCTTATCCAGAGAAACGGTTAAAGCAAAGATGCGAATGATCAATTCAGCAGTATCTCCATCCTCACTTACCGTAAAGTCAACTGGCTGTTCTGCTGATAGGCTCCCATCCTGCGCTACACCAACAATAATATTTTGATCAAGCTTTGTTGAGCGAACGGTAATAGAACTGTTAGCTACACTGGAATGTATGACCACAGGAGAAGTGGAAGTGGTTGAATTTACCTCGCCTACCTTAGCATCATTAAAAGCTTGATACTCTACCTCATTTTGGCTACCTCTAACCATGATCTTAATGGATTCGCTATTGAAATCCACTACTAAAAGCTCTCCATCCTTATTGAGATTTGTTTGGTAATTGACAGTTTGTTGCAGACTAGTGGCTAATCCAGTCGCAGTGGTAGCTACTATGGCAAGTCGGACATCTTGGGTAATATTCGGAGTCGTAAACTTGAGCACATTTCTCCAGCGTTTCCTAAAGCTTTGGGAAAGCTGTTCCAATTTTGGCTGATTAACCAGCACTTGTTCAGAAATTGGCACTAAGGCCTCTGAAAACTCTACTAGTGTTGGGTCAGCCTTTCCCGCAGAGAAAATACTCCATCTGCTATCGGGATGAGTCAGGGTGAAGACCTCCAGGAAGGCAGCAAAATCGCTTGAGTTTAACAAATCTAGCTTATTAGCAGTCGCAGTAAAGTCCTGATCCGGATTATTTAGGTTTTGCAATTTATAGGTCATACTGGCTTCTGCCCCAAGTAACAGAATAGTACCAGGGGTATCCAGTTCTATGGCAGGAAAATAGCAAATCGGTAGATCATTAATTGGAAATAACGCAAGACGGGAAGGCGGTGCCAATAGGGCATTCAACAGTAGGTTGCGGGCAGACCTCAACTGTATGTTATTTGCTTTGGCCATTCTAAGGTGTTTTTGCTTTGGCGATCCAATCCAGATAACTACTTTCAAATGTGGCCATCTCCACTGGATTCAACCAGCGAATGTATATTTTCAAATGCGCGGGAGTCTCCTCTCGTAAAGTTTTCACGATGGCCGTCCGAAAGCCAGGATTCTTAACTTCATCAAAGCGATCTAGCCAATCTGGGAAAACGAAGGTTAATTGAAAGGAGAAAGGGTCTAAAACCGGTACTTCATTTCCTACTATCTGTATTTTAGCAAAGGCTCCTTCCTGCGATTTATCTCCCGCCGTGGGACGGAGCAGAATATGTTCTACCATATGAAAGCCTCCAGGATCATCAGGTTCCAGGTCTTTCAGGCTACGACGTCCGAGATCAGGAAAGCCTAGCAGAATAGCTATCCGAACTTCTAAGCAAGATATATTTCGAACATCTGCAGTAGTTTGCGTATAATTAAAGGCCTGAAAACGGTCGTGGCTCAAAGCCTGGTAGTTACTCAATAGCTTTTCTTTCTGCTGGAATAGTTGTTGCTTCAATACAGCATCATACTCTTTCAATTCTTCCCCGAATCTAGCTAGTAAGTGGTTCAACAATCTGCTACTTCGGTCCCATAGGGTTTGTCTTGCTGCTTCCGATTCTCCGCCTTCGGTGAGGCGTTGTAAGAAGTGAGGATACGCTGTTGCTTTGAGCGAATCAGGATCTTTATCAGTCAATCCCAGCCCCTGCCATCGGACGAGTGGTTCCATATCCGGTATCTCATCGCGTAGGTCAGCCGAAAAGTAGGTATAATCTGAGGTTTTTGGAAGGGTAGAAAAGAGTTGTCTGGTTGCTTTCAGTTGTGCAAATGCATTGGCCAGTAGCTGGTCAAAAATCGTAAGATAAGCCTTTAGTTGTCTAGCTTGGGCCATCCTCTTCTGACTGACTGGTCGAGGCAGCCCAATTGCTCCAATGCCGTACATATCGGGAAATTGATATTGGACAGACTGGTGCCTGGTGGCTTGTCGATCTCTTCCAGCTTCAGGTGACAGGGTATCCGTGTCCTGTCGATCAGCCTTAGTGCGTAAACGCTCTTTCCTATCGAACTCCCTGAGCCATTCTGCGGCTACCCGCCATTCCAAGCGAACGGGTAAGCCTTTATGCACCAGACTAAGTCCTAGCTTGGGTTCGACATCAGCAGGCGGAACTGGAGGTATAAATAAGACAGGGAATGTTCCCTCAGGCACGATCATTTCCCAGGGCTCTCCCGTTTGCGTGGAAGCGGCAATGCTGGTTCCAGGGATAAAGAGGCGCAAGCTTTTCACAGCCTCGACCCCCTCCAGATCCATGATGAGACGAATAATATCGGACAAGCGAATGCTGCGCCGCAATTGAAAAGTAGCTAGTTCCTCATCATCTAAAAAACCGTGTTCCAAGAGTGGCCCTTCCAATAGCTCTTCCATGGTATAAGCTTCCGCCAAGCGCTCCTGCCAGCCATAAAAACGAATGCGGGGTGCGAGGTATTCTTGCACTGCGAAATAGATTTTGGCTAGAAGAGCTGCGGGGTCACTCACCTCGCCCATCACGACTTGTCCTTGCATTTCCACTATCTCAGCAGCTAAGGGTTCAATTTTGTGGAAATCTTCACACAAATTGCGCTGGCTATGCATTCGTCGCCTAATCCGGCTAGCCACGAGATCTACTGATGTACCAGACTCCGGAATGAATTTCACTTCTAATAATCCTTGTAAAGCCAGTGGGCTAGCCGACTTTCGAGTATCGCGGGTAGCAAATAAAGGAGTCATCCGCAGCATCCCCCCAATAGGATCAAAAAATAGCCGCGCATCGTAATTCTCGCTCGTGGTATCCACTGGATAGATCCAGGCGTTTCGCACGCCTGGTATATCAAGGAGCACCTTCCGCCAATCTTTTAAATGAACCGGGCCGCTACTTAGCATTAAGCCAGGTCTAAAATTGTCGCCCCAAGGCTCTACCCCGCCTTCCGCCATCAAGTCGTTCATGCTAAAGCCAATCCTATAACTTAGATCCGTCAGGGCATAGCACAGTTGTTCCAAGATCGTGATACCGGGGTCATGGGTATTGTGATCCGTCCAGGTCTCTCCTGCCAGTCGTTGCAACAAAGCTATTCCTTCTTCGCGAAACTGCTGAAAAGTGGTTACTTCTTGCAACGGCCAATCGGTAGTCAGTATGGTGTCATTATTTTGCATAGTTGGATCTATAGCTTATGGCAAAGGCAGTAGTGAGCTTTCCTTGATGCTTGCTCATACCCATCACAACCACATCACCAGTTTCATGCGAGTCTGGATATATCCATGGTCCCTTTGAAACTGAATCGTACGGTCATTATCTCCATCGTGAACTCTGTCTGCATAATTGTCTAATACGTAGCCGCTTCTACTCATAATCTTAACGTGAAGCTGATTAGAAGATAGCAGGTTGAGTATGCGTAGGTCATGTTCTGTAATCGTCTGATTGCCAATTTTGATGCTACCATTACTGATGACGGTATTCCCTGCAACGAAACGATTGGCTTTATGATCGCCTGTGCTATGAGACTCCTGCGTCTTCAGCTTGCCATTCACCTCCATCTGGAAGCCTCCTGACACGGACGACGTACCTATGCCCAACTTTCCATTGACGGAGGAAATACCGGTACTATTCACTCTCAAGGTGCCTTTAAACAGAGACTGGCCCGTACCTTCTACCTGTAGGCCACCGTTGCTTCCAGGGTTGAGCCGCATTCTCTCTACACCATTAGTATCCTGCCAGCGATGAACATCTGCGGCATAAAATTGGATGGTATGGTCAGTCCCCACTCCCATTTTCGCACCAAAGTGAATGCTTAACTTGTCGGAGTTTCCCGAGTTATTAGCAAAGAGCAATTGCGCGCCTCTGACCCTAATATTGCCTCCAATCTGGGCCCCTCCGCTGACGTCCAATTTGAAGCCACTATCCACCTGCGGTTTACCTACCGCCATTTCACCTAGCACGATAGCTGTTCTATCTATTTTCACACTGCCGGCAAAAGTAGACTGACCTGTACCCTTGACCGTCAAACCACCGTTCGCTCCCATGCTGAGGGCCATCCGTTCGGTGGTAGAGTCGGCGTTTTTCACTACCCAGGCCTGCCGATCCGAAGCCGCATATAGTAGCGTATTGGTGGCCATCCCCAGTCCCAGATTGGCGGCCAATTCAATGCTTAAGCTATTGGCACCACTCGCCTGCGTAAATCTAAGCGGCTGGCCGTTGGCTACTTCCAAAGCTCCATTTAAGTGAGTAGTCCCAGTTACTACAAGGCTAGCCACCCCGAGTGCGCCAGCAAAGGACGAGTCGCCTGCTCCTGCTACTTGCAGTGTTCCACCAAAGGTAGAAACACCGGTTCCCGCCAGAGTCAACCCTCCCCCACTACTAGCATCTAATACCATAGCATTAGCAGGATTAACATCATTCCTATTTCTCCAAATGTGCTGATCTCCTTTGTAAAACAAGTGGTCATTGGTCCTTCCCAGTCCGACCTTGGGAGCCAGTTGAATCATTACACCGCCCGTGATCGGGTTGGGATTGATTTCCACGTTCTCTTGTCCTATCACACGGGTGGTACCTGCCACTCTCAGTGTGCCGTTCAAATCTAACTTTGCCTGCGGGTTTTCCACACCAACGCCCAGCATGCCAGCCGGCATCAGTACAATATCGCTGCCAACCGCCTTGGTCTCTACCCTTAGAACCTCCTTGTTAGGCTGTAAATTATTTTGATGATACTGGATTACAGCTGCTTGGTTACCTGGAGAAGCTTCCTCCGAAAAAAACAGGCCAGCCCCTGCCCCTGAACCGCGGGTGGGTTGTATTTCACCATTTAAGCGGGTTGCCGTCACGGTTCCCCCTACGTCTAATTCGGTGGATGGATTATTATTGGCTACTCCGATCTTACCTTGATCCGTAATGAACAATCGAATAGCATTCGGATCACTGGTATCACTCACCGACAAGCCCCTTCTAGCGGTAGCACCACTTAAGTTAGCGATCCCCAATCTCCATTCGGGGGATTGAGCAAAATCCTCTGTAAACTGAATAAACTCTTTGATATCACCGGCCGCCCTAACTGGAGCTAGTATTTCTAAAGCGCTGTCTTTGCTCTTTCGAATACCATCATCATTCTGGTTAAAGCTCGAATGAATAAGCTCTTTAAAATGCTGCTCTTCGGGGATGTCCCCTTCCTTGAAGCGATCTTCAAGGCTAATGCGATTAATGGTATTACTATCTGCCATGGTAGATGGTATTAATATTACGAATCTGTACTATCTTTTGCTACTTCAAAGTCAAGATGAAGTTTGGCGTAGCCAATGCCACTGAAAACACGTTCACCGGGTGGAATAGAATCATCCAAAAAGTCAAAAGTATGATCAGGTACGGAAACCAGAATCACGTCCGGTCCTCTCAGTTGAATATTCCCTTCCTGATCTATGGGGCTAAGCCCTGGAATGCGCAGCATCGCTCCGTCAGAAGCCCGGCGTTCCATCAAAAACATCTTGGGCTGATCAATGAAGTCCACATAATCTCGATTCTCGATGAAATGGACAATCATACTGAGATAGATATCTTGTCCAAACGAAATTTCTACGCCTTGATCAAAAGCCCAGGGAGATAGATAGGCTTTAAGTTCTCTATTCAAGCGATCCGCGTAGAAGTCGAAATTGCTCATATCGTGAAACTTCACGGGTGTGCGCACATGGAGGTAATCGAACCTGGGGTTTTGGACTTTTACCCGAGCAAAAGTAGGCGCCCTTTCCTGTAAGTACTGCTGTATTTTCTGCAATTGCCCTTGCGGAACCTTAGGCTCAAAGGGATCAAAGGGCCGCCGGAATCTGATATCTGGGATAACTATGACCGTAATGGTACCCGGCAAGGTTCCCACTCCCATCAGATCGGCAGAAAGAGCCTTCACCTTAAAAACATCAGGAAATTTTTCCAAGACCAAGCGCTCATAATCCCATAACGTCAGTGCACGTTGCTTATGGCGCAGGCGCTCGCTGACCCGCAAATAATAGGGAGTAGCTGCCTCTGGGGCTTTTCCTCCAAAGGAACTATAAGGTTGAAAAAAGGCATTCAGGCCAGGAATCGGTTCAAGTGGTTCTGTGATTTGCTCAGGCTTCAGGGTATGAGCAGCCGATAATTGAACGGGGTCTATGACCCTGACGGCCCGGATGGCTTGACTAAAAATGGCAATGGTATCGTTGATGCTTCCACTATGGCGCTTCACCCTAGCCCTGATCCAATGCAAACCCGCTGGCATGCGCGTGTGATCAAGGCTGGCTCCGGCGGGAATGGCAAGTTGGATAATGCCGCTCTTTTGCAGCCCATTGGTGGCATCCTTTCGGATCTGTTCGCCAATGAGGTCATGCCAGTTATGTTTCGCCAGATAAGACCATTGGACCTTTGCCGTAGGCAAGTCTGGGTTGCTACTACCCTCCGCCAACTGGAATAGCAAAGACAGATTCTGAGGGGGTGCAAAGTCCTTGACCCCCAAGTATAGTTCTCCTTCATCTTCATATTGGGGAAATAAATGGAAGAACAACTGTTCTTCGACTTTTCCATCCAAAAGATCTGCCACTCTGAGCCATTCCCCATTTTTGGTCAAATCACTAACGCCAAAGGGGTGCACATGGAAGAGTTGATCGACGGAGATTTCGATTTCATTCGACCGCTTGGGTTCACTGATATGTCGAGCATGGGTGGTTTGAGGAATATTAATGATTGTGCGCGCTGAATAATCCACGAATATCCCATCGATTACTGGTGTATAAGGTTCTTTAGGGGTAATGGGAATTTTATAGGTCACCTTCATTTCCGTGGTTCCGGCAGTAAGGTTACCTATAGTAAAGGTCAACTGTCGACTATCCTTATCAAAACTGAAAGCTTCCGGTGCCAGATCGTTTTCCGCCCCACCCTGTATTTGAGTGACCTTAATAATATCAGAGGGTTCCAAGTTATGAGCAAACGAGCCCCCAAGTACCACAAATTGGATCGAACTATCTGGCACTCCTTCTACCGCTGCTTCCTCTAGCACTAGCGTTTCAGCAAAGGTCCCGGTTCTACTTCCTGCGAGCATTTGTAAGCGGAGCAAATCGGCGTATTTGCTGTGCAAAAAATCTGAACCTGCCAATTCTAACTGTAAATAACGA
Organism: Pyrocystis lunula; assembly: GCA_037576205.1. Classification (NCBI taxonomy): domain Eukaryota; class Dinophyceae; order Gonyaulacales; family Pyrocystaceae; genus Pyrocystis; species Pyrocystis lunula. The sequence continues at coordinate 3,970 of JAPIWU010243608.1, read as the reverse complement.
CTTGACTCTAGTAGTTCATCTGCCAGAACGGGATCGGGGTCTCGAAGATAGGTAACACTACTAGGAACCAGACTGAGGACGCTCCCAGCTGCCTTAGTCCATTCGATCAAGTATTTTTCAAGCTGCTCCGCCGGAGCAGTAGCATTTTTCACAAATGGCGTATGATTGGTCCCCGCGCTGCTAGGCAGGTCGATTCTCCTGAATCCTTGTCGCAGTTGCAAAGACAATTGAAAAGTACTTTCATCGATGTTTTCATCTATACCTAGTTCAGTGCTCAGTAAAGCCTCTAATTCTTCTGCCAGTACTACGTATTCATGGTAATAATCTTCTAAGTCAGGTAAGTTTTTCCAGTTCAGATGAACGGAAAGAGCAGTCAACTGATGTCCTGCTAATTCTGGATGGGTGATGAAAAAGCGGTCACCTAACTGTGGCGCAGACCCAAAAGGTTCGAAAGGTCCTTTTGGGTCCACCGCACCTAATTGTGTTTGTATTTGAATATTGCGCAGTTCTTTGACTTCTATATGGAGATCCAATTGGATTAAACGTAGATTTCGCAGCAATTCGTAGTTGGAAGTTCCCGCCTTGGTCGCCGCTGACTCTACGAAAGTACCATCCTCGAAGCCCCCAGCCGCTTGGTTCAATGTCAGCCGCAGGGCGGGCCAGGGGCTAGGGTAAGTAGGTTCCTCCATCGACGCCAGGGGCGGCATCTCATGATCTAGCTCTAGGGTGAATTCCAATACACCGAATTTTGCGTTTGGATCTATTGCATCCTCTAATATCTCGATACCAGCGGCAATATCACCCTGATAGGGCTTGATCTTTAGCGTCTCCCATTCCGGGATATCCACCCAACCTTCAACCGTACTCATGGCAATCGAAAATGGGTAATCAACTACCGAATGGCTGAAATCTCCAAGGTCTCTAAAGACGGTTTGAATTTGCGCCCAGTCTCCCCCACTTTCATCAAAAACCAGGCTGAGTGTTATCTTTCGAATCCCCTCCGATAAATGCAAGCTGGGAGAGGCAAAAAGAAAGCCGACGACTCCCTCCTGAATGAACGCCTGGTCGGTCTCGATAGCTGGATTGGGCACTTTACCAAAGGTTTTCCAGCGGGGGAAGCTTTCTTCCTGACTGAAAGCCGGGACCTGTACGGCTGTCGCATCCGATGCAATAAAAATGCTCTTCCATCGCATAATCTCCGGGACAGCATTTGGTCCATGTATAGTTCGATGAGCATCGAGCAACAATTGATCTGCTCGGTCCCACTTCCAGATAGGTTCTTTATACTTCCAATTGCCATCATTCCCGGTTTCATATAATGCACTGATAAAGAATAAGTCTTCCACTTGTAGATTAAAGTAGGCTTCCAATTCTAGTAACTGGGCGGCCTTAATCTGAAAATATTCATCATCGAAATTGACCTCAGCGAATTCAAAAATTGGAGGATCGCCAGCAGGACGGTCTTGCAATACTTCTACCACAGGACGGTCACGCTTCCCTGTGTAAGTGAACTCTATTCCGCCCGTTGCGTGTGAAAATTTTCTAACTTGCTCTAAGTCGATTTTCCCATTGGTAGGCCCAAGATCTGCGGCTGGGCCAATGAGTGCGAGCGAGAAATTCGATCGCTCTGCCAGCGTTTTCTTATTCCACTCTTCCACCTGAACCCGAAGCGCCGCCCGATTCTCCGCTAAGGCTACCTCTAGCCCGTTCCCTCCCTGGTCCGCCTTGAGTCTAATCTGGAAAGTAGTTGCATCTACATCCAATAAAAGATGAGTGCCACTAGCGGCCAAATCGATGGTTTCATCTAGTATAATTTCAGTTTCCGCAGGCCCTCCCTCATGATGGATTTCCAGATAACTATCTGGTTCACTCAAGGGGATGCGGATTGAAAAATCATTGAGCTGCCGTAGCGCAAAAGTTCCTGTCACCAAATTTAAGTTGCCAGCTCCCTCCTGTTTAGTCAAGTGGAATCCAGCCTGATTAACGTGACTTTTCCAGGCACTGATCAAAGGATCTATATCCTCTTCGGTAGGGTCAAACCTGATCACTAACTTTTCTTTGTCCCAAGCCTTGAAATCCAGATCGATGCTGGTAGGAGGTGGACTGGAAAGGTGGTCTTGCTTAAAGTCATAAATGGCTGCGAAGATATTGTACAGCGTCTTGCCGTCTGTAAAAGCCAGCGGATCAGCTGAAACCGAACCCGCCTTCCCATTTGCAGTGATTAAGAGCTGTATGATCTCCTCCAGATACCGTAAAGTATCCCTGCGCAATTTCATCATCGCCTCAAAGTCGGCCAAGGTGGGAAGAGCAGGTGTAGCCGGGTTATTATCATCTGCCATGCCAAAACCCAGTAAACGTATGCGTTCTTGCATCAAATTCTTCAAGAGGCTTCCGTCCTCTTCGGCTTGGTAAGTGATGAAGAATTCGTAAATACTAGTCACCCCTTCAATACCCTCAAACAATCCGGCTCCTCCAGCCTCCTCAGTGCCATCAATGTTAAAGCCCAAGGCGCTTTCAAAGCTCTGATCGAAGTTTTTATCGGTCAGAATAAGCCCAGCAGTAGACCGATTCCTTGCAGTAGCGGCTTTATGTAAATAATCATTCAATCCTCCCCCCTGGGTACCGAGTACTTCCTTCCCATTTCGATGCCAATTGATCGGATTTTCCCAAGCCTGATAGAGTTCCAGAAGGTAGAGAAAGGTAGGTAGGCGCAGATTGAGCTTATCCGTATTTTCCACGAAGTCTCGGAGCAAATCGAGGTTTTCCAGCAGATTGTGATCTAATGCTTGATCGGTAGCTAAATGACCGGGGTAGCGTTTAGGGGTACTGTCCGTTCCTGGTAAACGATATACTTTCCTCAAAATCAGCGCCAGGACGTGCTTGGGACTCGGTAGGTCATCCGAAATGTTTTGATTTTCCTCCCGGATCAGCGCCATGTTTTGCACCTCCTGCTGCACGTAGAGATTCTTTATTTGCACTATCGAGGCTCGATTGACAATCAGATCCTCTTCGGTTTGATATAGTAAGGGTTCCCCCTCTTCATCTTCACCGGCATCTAGAAGCGTAGCTTTGGGAAGTAATAGTTCATCTGTCGTTTCCTCTAGTTCTGCCAGCAGATGCACACGATCCGGTTCGCCACTCCGAGGATAAATGCGTAGAGCCTGTTGATAATAAAAATCCAATTGCCGCTTGGTGATGGTATTCATCTGCAATTGTGCCTGCTCCAGCAGGGCCAGGAAAGTGAGGAATAGTGCCAGGTGTGGGTGAGAATAACGCGCTTTCTTACCGGATTGATGATCAAAAAAAGAGGGATTCCTGATAAAGGCTACCAATTCATTGAGGTCCCATTCTTCTTCTAAAAAATGAGACCAATCCCCCATGGCCTTATTGTCGGCATCATAAAACTTGAGCGTCTTGCTGAAACGACGCACAAAGGCTAACCAATCAGCTAGTTTACGCTCATCCAAGGCAATATAATCCGGATCCAGCGCCTGGGAAGTGCGCTGCTGATGGCTGGTGCCATCACGAAAACGTAAAAAATCGAATCCGGGATCCATGCTCATTTATTTCAGGTTTAAGGTGTACAACCTTGTCAAAATTTTGTCTATACTTTTTAGGACTCTAAGGCAGATACTCTAGCGCCTAAATCCGCTATCATACCGAACAATGTCTGTACAGTCCTATCATCCTCAGATGTACCAACGGATTCCTCCAAGGCTGCTACTTTATCAACTAAGCCCGTACCAACCGCACTGACCGTCGTCTCTAATGCTCCTACTTTAGTCACCAAGCCCGTACCAGCATCGCTAACCGCCGTCTCTAAAGCTCCTACTTTAGCTACCAAGCCCGTACCAGCATCGCTAACCGCCGTCTCTAAAGCTCCTACTTTAGCTACCAAGCCCGTACCAGCATCGCTAACCGCCGTCTCTAAAGCTCCTACTTTAGCTACCAAGCCCGTACCAGCATCGCT
>JAPIWU010242503.1:0-12441 GCA_037576205.1 Pyrocystis lunula | reverse complement strand
CGGATTCTTGGATTTTTTGATTTTTGTATTTTGGATTTTTGGATTTTGGATTGTTGGAGTTTTGGATTTTGGATGTTGGGATGTTTGGATGTTTGGATGTTTGGATGTTTGGATTTTGGACTTTTGGGTTTTTGGATCTTTGGACTTCGGATGTGGAAGTTTTGGGATTTTGTATTTTGGATTTTGGATTTTTTGAGTTTTGGATGATTGGATTTATGGATTTTGTATTTTTGTATTTTTGGATTTGGATTTTGGATTTTGGGAGTTTTGGATTTTGGATTTCTGGATTTCTGTATTCGTATGTTTGTATTTTTGTATTTTTAAATTTTTGTATTTATGTATTTTGGAGTTTTGGATTTTTCGAGCTTGGATTTGTGGATTGTATTTTTGGGTTTATGGATTTATGGATTTTTGGAATTCAGGATTTTTGGATTTGTGGATGTTTGGATTTTGTATTTTTGGATTTCTGGATTTTGGCTTTTTGTATATTTGGATTTTGGATTTTTGGATTTTTGGATTTTTGGATTCTTGTATTTTGGATTTTTGGATTTTTGGAATTTTGGATGATTGGATTTTTGGATTTGTGGATGTCTGGATTTTTGGATTGTCGGATTTTGGATTTTTGGATTTTGGGATTTGTGGATTATTGGATTTTGGCTGTTTGGATTTTGGATTTTTGGATTTTGGATTTTGGATTGTTGGATCTTTGGATTTTGGATGTTGGAGTTTTGGAGTTTTGGATTGCTGGATTTCTGGATTTTGCATTTTTTGCATTTGTATTTGTATGTTTGGATTTTTGTATGTATGGATTTTTGGATTTTGGGATTGGATGTTTGGCATTTTGGCTTTTTGGATTTTTGGATTCTTGGATTTTGGATTTTTGGATTTTTGGATATTGGATTTTTGGGTTTTTGGAAGTTTGGATGTTTGGATTGTTTGATTTTTGGATTTTGGGAATTTGAATTTTTGAATTTTTGAATTTTTTTTCTCGAATATTTAAATTGTTGAATTTTTGAATTTTTGTATTTTTGGATTTTTGGATTTTGGATTTTTGGAATTTGGGATTTTTGGATTTTGGTTTTTGGTTTTTGGAGTTTTGGATTTTTGGATTTCTGGATTTCTGTATTTTGTATTTTTGTATTTGTTTATTTTGTGTTTTTGTATTTTGGGATTTTTGGATTTTGGAGTTTTGGATTTTCGTATTTTTGGATTTTTGGATTTTGCGATTTTTGGATTTTTTGATGTTTGGATTTTTGGAATTTTTGGATTTTCGGATTTTTGGATTTTTGGATTTTGGATTTTCGGATTTTTCGATTTTTGAATCTTTGGATTTCTGGAGTTTGGAATTTTGGATTGTTGGAGTTTTGGATTTTTGGATTTTGTATTTTTGTTTTGAATTTTTGTATTTTTGTATTTTGTATTTCGGAGTTTTAGATTTTTGGATTCCTGGATTTCTGCATTTTGTATGTTTGTATGTTTGTATTTCTGTATTTTTGTATTTTTGGAGTTTTGGATTTTTCGAGTTTGGATTTTTTGATGTTGGATCGTTGGATTTGTGGACTTATGGCTTTTTGGATTTCTGGATTTTTGGCGTTTGGGCGTTTTGGATTTTTGGATTTTATATTTTTGTATTTGGATTTTGGATGCTTGGATTCTTTGATTTCGGATTTTGGATTTTTGGATTTTGGGACTTTTGTATTTTTGTATTTTGGATTTTGGCTTTTTGGGTGTTTGGATGTTTTGATTTTTGTATTTTTGGATTTTCGAATTTGGGATTTTTGGATTTTGGATTCTTGGATTTTTGGATTTTTGACTTTTATTTTTTGATTTTTTGATTTAGGATGTTGGAGTTTTGGATTTTTGGATTTTGGATTTGGGATTTTGGATTTTTGGAGTTTTGGAGATTTGGATTTCTGGATTTTGTATTTTTGTCTTTTGTATTTGTATTTTGTATTTTGTATTTTGAATTTTGGAGTTTTGGATTTTTGGATTTCTGGATTTCTGGATTTTGTATGTTTGTATGTTTGTATTTTTGTACTTTTGGATGTTTGGAGTTTTTGATTTTTCGAATTTGGATTTTTGGATTTTGGATTTTTGGATTTATGGATTTCTTGATTTCTGGATTTCTGGATTTGTGGAGTTTTGGATTTTGGGATTTTGTATATTTGTATTTGGATTTTGGATTTTTGGATTCTGGATAGTTGGATGTTTGGATTTTTGGTTTTGGACTTGTGGATGTTTGGATTTTTGGAGTTTTGGATTTTTGGATCTCTGCATTTTGTATTTTTGTATTTTTGTATTTTTGTATCTTGGATTTTGCATTTTTGGAGTTTTGGATTTTTGGATTTCTGGACTTCTGGATTTTGTATGTTTGTATTTTTGTATTTTTGTATTTTTGTATTTTGGAATTGTTGGAGTTTTTGATTTTTCGAGTTTGGATTTTGGGATTTTTGATTTTCGGATGTATGGATTTATGGATTTTTGGATTTCAGGATTTTTGGAGTTTTGGAGTTTTGGATTTTGTATTTTTGGATTTTTGTACTTTGGACTTTTGGATTTGGGATTTTGTATTTTTGTATTTTTGTATTTTGTATTTTGGATGTTTGGCTTTTGGGATGTTGGCTTGGATTGTTGGACGTTTGGATGTTTGGATGTTTGGATGTTTGGATGGTTGGATGTTTGGATGTTTGGATTTTCGGATTTTGGATGTTGGAGTTCTGGAGTTTTGGAGTTTTGGAGTTGTGGAGTTTTGGAGTTTTGGAGTTTTGGATGTTTGGGTTTCTGGATTTTGTATTTTTGTATTTTTGTTTTCTATTTTGTATTTTGGATTTTGGCTGTTTGGAGTTTTGGATTTTTGGAGTTCTGGATTTCTGTATGTTGTATGTTTGTAGGTTTGTATGTTTGTATGTTTGTAATTTTTGTATTTTTGGAGTTCTGGATTGTTCGAATTTGGATTTTTGGATTGGGTTTTTGGATTTATGGATTTATGGATTTTTGGATTTCAGGAGTTTTGGAGTTTTGGATGTTTGGATTTTGTATTTTTGGATTTTGGAATTTTGGATTTCTGGACTTTGGGATTTTGTATTTTTGTATTTTTTATTTTTGTATTTGTATTTTGGATTTTTGGATTTCTGGATGTTTGTATTTTTGTATTTTTGCATTTGTGGATTGTTGGATGTTTGGATGTTTGGATTTTTGATTTTTGGATTGTTGTATTTTTGAATTGTTGGATTTTGGATGTTGGATTTTTGAAGTTTTGGAGTTTTGGAGTTTTGGATTTTGGGATTTTGGATTTCTGGACTTTTGGATTTTGGATTTTTGGATTTGTGGATTTTTGCATGTTTGTATTTTTGTATTTTTGTATTTTTGTATTTTTGTATGTTGGATTTTTGGATTTCTGGATGTTTGTATTTTAGTATTTGTGTATTTGTGGATTTTTGGATGTTTGGATGTCTGTATTTTTTGATTTTTGGATTGTTGGATTGTTGAAGTGTTGGATTTTGGATGTTGGAGTTTTGGAGTTTTGGAGTTTTGGAGTTTTGGATTTTGGAGTTTTGGGGTTTTGGATTTTGGGATTTCAGTATTTTGCATTTTTGCATTGTATTTTGTATTTTGGATTATTGATTTTTGGAGTTTTGGAGTTTTGGATTTCTGGATTTCTGTATTTTGTATGTTTGTATGTGTGTATGTGTGTATGATTGTATTTTTCGAATTTGGATTTTTGGATTTGGGATTTTTGGATTTATGGATTTTTGGATTTCTTGATTTTTGGAGTTTTGGATTTTTGGATTTTGTACTTTTGCATTTGGATTTTGGATTTTTGGATGTTTGGATGTTTGGATTTTGGATTTTTGGATTTTTGGATTTTTGGATTCTTGATTTTTGGATCTTTGGATTTTTGGATTTTTGGATTATTGGATTTTTGGATGTTTGGATGTTTGGATGTTTGGATTTTAGGGATGTTTGGATGTTTGGATGTTTGGATGTTTGGATGTTTGGATTTTTGGATTTTATATTTTTGGATTTTTGGATTTTGGATTTTTGGATTTTTGGATTTTGGATTTTGCAGTTTTGGAGTTTTGGACTTTGGATTTTTGAGTGTTGGAGTTTTGGATTTTTGGATATCTGGATTTTGTATTTTTGTATTGTATTTCGTATTTTGTATTTTGGATTTTGGAGTTTGGGATTTTTGGATGTGTGTATTTTGTATGTGTGTATGTTTGTATGTTTGTATGTTTGTATGTTTGTATTTTTGTATGTGTTGGAGTTTGGGATTTTTCGAGTTTGGATTTTTGGATTTTGGATTTTTTAATTTTTGGATTTATGGATTGTTGGATTTCTTGATTTAAGGAGTTTTGTATTTTTGGATTTTGTACTTTTGTATTTTTGGATTTTGGATTTTTGGATGTTTGTATGATTGGATTTTTGGATTCTTGGATTTATGAATTTGGATTTTTGATTTTTGTATTTGGATTTTGGGATCTTGGGATTATTGGATTTTTGGATGTTTGGATGTTTGGATGTTTGGATGTTTGGATGTTTGGATGTTTGGATGATTGGATTTTTGGATTTTTGGATTTTTTGATTGTTTGGATCTTATATTTTTGGATGTTTGGACTTTGGAGTTTTGGATTTTTGATTTTTTGATTTTTTGATTTTTGGATTTTGTATTTTGTATTTTTGTATGTTTGGATTTTTGGATTTTTGTATTTTGGATTTCTAGATGTTGGCATGTTTGGATGTTTGGATGTTTGGATGTGTGGATGTTTGGATGTGTGGACTTTTGGATTTCTGGATTTGGGATTTTTGGATTTTTGGATTTTTGGATGATTGGATTCGGATTTTTTGATTTTTCGATTTTTGGATTTTGTATGTTTGTATTGTATTTTTGTATTTTTTATTTTGGGAGTTTCGGATTTTACGAATTCGTATTTTTGGATTTTTGGATGTTTGGACTTATGGATTTATGGATTTTTTGATTTTTGGATTTTTGGAGTTTTGGATCTTTGGATTTTGTTTTTTGGATTTGGATTTTGTATTTTTGGATTTTTGTATTTTGGATTTTTTTGATTTTTGGATTTCGTAATTTTGTATTTTTGTATTTTTGGATGTTTGTGTTTTTGTATTTTTGGATTTTTGAATTTTCGGATGTTTGGATTTTTGGATTGTTGGATCTTTGGATTTTGGAGTTTTGGATGTTTGGATTTGGGATTTTGGTATGGATTTTGGATTTTTGGGGTTTTGGATTTTTGGATGTCTGGATTTTGTATTTTTGTATTTTTGTATGTTTGTATTTTGGATTCTGGATTTTGGAGTTTTTGATTTTTGGATTTCTGGATTTCTGTATTTTGTATGTTTGTATTTTTGTATTTTTGTATTTTCGATTGTTGGAGATTTGGATTTTTCGAGTTTGGATTTTTGGATTTTGGATTTTGGATTTATGGATTTATGGATTTATGGATGTTTGTTGTCTTGGCTTTTTGGATTTTTGTTTTTGTATTTTTGGATTTTGTATTTTTGGATTTTGGATTTTTGGATTATCGGATTTTTGTATTTCTGTACGTTTGGATTTGGTATTTTGGGATTTTTGATTTTTTTGTTTTTTTGATTTTTGGATTTTGGATTTTTGGATGTTTGGATCTTTGGTTTTTTTGATTTTTGGATTTTTGGATTTTTGGATGCTTGGATTTTGGATTTTTGGATTTTGGATGTGGATTTTGGATTTTGGAGTTTTGGATTTTTGGAGTTTGGATTTGGGAATCTGGATTTCTGGAGTTTTGGATTTTGGGATTTCTGGATTTTGTATTTTTGTATGTTGGTATTTTTGTATTTTTGGATTTTGTATTTTGGATTTTGGGAGTTTTGTATTTTGGGATTTCTGGATTTCTGTATTTTGTATTTTGGTATGTTTGTATGTTTGTATGTTTGTATGTGTGGAGTTTTGGATTTTTAACTTTTGGATTTTTGGATTTTGGGTTTTTGGATTGTTGGATTTATGGTTTTATGGATTGTTGGCGTTTTGGCTGTTTGGCTTTTGTATTTTTGTTTTTTTGATTTTTGGATTTTTGGATTTTGGATCTTTGGATTGTTGGATTAAGGGATTTTGGGATTTTGTATTTTTGTATTGTTGTAAATGTATTTTTGTATTTTTGTATTTTTGTATTTTGGATTTTTGTATTTTGGGATGTTTGGATGTTTGGATGTTTGGATTTTGGATTTTTGGATTTTGGATTTTTACATGTTTTGATTTTTGTATTTTTGGTATTTTTGGATTTTAGGATTTTGGGATTTGGGTTTTTGGAGTTTTGGAGTTTTGGAGTTTTGGAGTTTTGGATTTTTTAGTTTTGGATTTTTGGATTTCTGGATTTCTGGATTTTGTATTTTTGTATTTTTGGATTTTGGATTTTGGATTTTGCGAGTTTGGGATGTTTGGAGTTCTGGATTTCTGTATTTTGTATGTTTGTATTTTTGAATGTTTGAATTTTTGTATTTGTGGAGTTTTGGATGTCTCTAATTTGGGATTTGTGGATTTTGGATTTTGGATTTTTGGATTTATGGATTTTTTGACATTGGGATTTTTGGAATTTGTATTTTTGGATTTTTGGATTTTGGATTTTTGGATTTTGGGATTCTTGATTTTTTGATTTTTGGATTTTTGGATATTGTATTTTTGGATTTTTTGATTTTTGGATTTTGGGATTTTTGGATGATTGGTTTTTTGGATTTTTGGACTTTCGGATTTTTGGATTTTGGGTTTTTGATTTTTTTGATTTTTGGATCTTGGATTTTGGAGTTTTGGAGTTTTGGAGTCTTGGACTGTTGGATTTTGGATTCTGGGAGTTTTGGATTTTTGGATTTCTGGATTCTGTATTTTTGTCTTAGTATTTTTGTATTTTGGGTTTTGTATTTTGGATTATTGGAGTTTTGGATTTTGGGATTTCTGGATGGTGTATGTTTGTATTTTTGTATTTTTGTATTCTTGATTTTTTGTATTTTTGTATTTCTGGAGTTTTGGATTTTTCGAGTCTGGATTTTTGGATTTTGGATTTTTGGATGTAAGGATTGATGGATTTATGGATTTTTAGATTTTTGGAGTTTTGGATTTTTGGATTTTGTATTTTTGTATTTTTGGATTTTTTTTGATTTTTGGATTTTGGCTGTTTGGATTTGTGTGTATTTAGGGCATTTTTGGATTTTGTATTTTTGTATTAATATTTTGTCTTTTTGGATTGTTGGAGTTTGGATGTGTGGGTTTTTGGTTGTTTGGATTTTGGGATTTTTGGATGTTTGGATTTTTGGATTTTTGGATTTTGGATTTTTGGATTTTTTGTTTTTTTGATTGTTGGATGTTTGGATTTTGGAGTTCTGGATTTTTTGGATTTTGGATTTTGGATTGTTTGAGTTTTGGATTTTTGGATGTCTGGATTTTGTATTTTTGTATTTTTGTATGCTGTATCTTGGATTTTGGATTTTTGGAGTTTTGGATTTTTGGATTTCGGGATTTCTGTATTTTGTATGTTTGTATTTTTGTATTTTTGAATTTTTGTATTTTTGGAATTTTGGATTTTTCGAATTTCGTTTTTTGGATTTTTGATTTTTGGATGTATGGATTTATGGAATTTTTGATTTTTGGAGTTTTGGAGTTTTGGAATTTGTATTTTGGGATTTTTGGATTTTGGATTTTGGATTTTTGGATTTTGGATTTTTGGATTTTGGGATTTTTGGATTTTGTATTTGTTGATTTTTGGATTTTTTGATTTTTTGATTTGTATTTTGGATTTTTTGGATTTCTGGATTGTGTATTTTGTATTTTCGTATATTTGTATGTTGGATTTTGGATTTTGGATTTTTGGAGTTTTGGATTTTTGGATTTCTGGACTTCTGTATTTTGTATGATTGCATTTTTGTATTTTGTATTTTGTATTTTGTATTTTTGGATTTTTCGAATTTGGATTTTTGGATTTTTGGATTTTGGGATTCTTGGATTTATGGATTTATGGATTTATGGGTTTTGGGATTTTTGGATTTTTGGAATTTTGGAATGTTGGATTTTGTATTTTTGGATTTCGGATTTTTGGGATTTTTGGGATTTTTGGATTTTGGATGTTTGTATTTTTGGATTTTGTATGTTTGGATTGTATTTTTGTATTTTAATATTTTTGCATGTTTGGATTTTGGATTTTGGAGTTTTGAATTTTTGGATTCGGGATTTTGGATTGTTGGAGTTTTGTATTTTGGATTTTTTGGATTTATGGATTTTGTATGTTTGTATGTTCGTATGTTGTAGTCTGGATTTTTGGAGTTTTTGATTTTTGGATTTCCGTATTTTGTATATTGTATTTTGGTATTTTTGTATTTTGTATTTGTGTGTATTTTGGGAGTTTTGGATTTTGCGAATTTTGATTTTTGGATTTTGGATTTTTGGACTTATGGATTTATGGACTTTTTGGATTTCTGGATTTTTGGAGTTTTGGATTTTGGGATTTTGTAGTTTTGTATTTTTGGATTTTGGATTTTTGGATTCGTGTATTGTATTTTCTTTTCTCTATTTTTGTATTTTTGTATTTTGGATTTTTGGATTGTTGGATATTTGGATGTTTGGATGTTTGGATTTTTGGATTGTTGGATTGTCGGATCTTGGATTTGTGGATTTTTGGATTTTTGGATATTTGGACTTTTGGATTTTGGATGCTGGAGTTTCGGATTCTTGAATTTGGGATTTTGGATTTGGGATTTTTGGAGTCTTGGATTTTTGGATGTCTGGATTGTGTATTTGAATTTTTGTATTTCTGTACTTTTTGTATTTTGGTGTTTTGGATTTTTCGAATCTGGATTTTTGGATTTATGGATTTATGGATTGTTGGATTTCTGGATATCTTGGAGTTTTGGATTTTTGGATTTTGGATTGTTGGATTTTGATTTTTTGTATTTTTGTATTTTGTATTTTTGTATTTTGTATTTTTTGTATTTGGGATTTTTGGATTTGTGGATGTTTGGATGTGTGGATGTTTGGATGTTTGGATGTTTTCTTTTTCGGATTTTGGATTTTTGGTTTTTTGGATGTTGGACTTTGGAGTTTTGGAGTTTTGAAGTTTTGGATTTTTTGATTTTTGATTTTGGATTTTGGGAGTTTTGGATTTTGGATTTTGGATTTCGGTGTGTTGGAGTTTTGGACTCTTGGATTTCCGGTATCGTGTATTTTTTGATGTTTGGATTGTTGGATTTTTGTAATTTTGGATTTTGTATGTCTGCATTTTTGTATTTTTGTATTTTTGGATTTGGGATTTTTGGATGTTTGGATGTTTGGATTTTTGAATTTGTTGATTTTGGGATTTTTGGATCTTTGGATCTTGAATTTTTGGATTTTTGGATTTTTGGATATTTGGACTTTTGGATTTTGGATGTTGGAGTTTTGGATTTTTGGATTTTTGGATTTGGGATTTTTGGAGTTTTGGATTTTTGGATGTCTGGATTGTGTATTTTCGTATTTTTGTTTTTGGTATGTTGTATTTTGAATTTTGGATTTTTGGAGTTTTGGATTCTGGGATTGCTGGACTTCTGTATTTTGTATGTTTGTTTTTGTATTTTTGTATTTTTGTAGTTCTGTATTTTTGTATTTTCGGGGTTTGGGATTTTTCGAGTTTTGATTTTTGGATTTTGGAATTTTGGATTCATGGATTTATGGATTTGTGGATTTCTGGAATTTTTGGAGTTTTTGAGTTTTGGACTTTGTATTTTTGTATTTTTGTATTTTGGGATTTTAGATTGTTGGATTTTGGGATTTGGGATTTTTTATTTTTTGATTTTTTGATTTTTTGATTTTTTGATTTTTGGATTTTTGGATTGTTGGATGTTTGGATTTTTGGATTTTTGGAATTTCTGATTTTCTGATTTTGGATTTTTTGATTTTTTGATGTTGGGCTGTTGAAGTCTTGGCGTTTTGGAGTTTTGGAGTTTTGGAGTTTTGGATTTCTGTATTTTGTATGTTTGCATTTTTGTATGTTTTGTATTTGGAGTTTTGGATTTTTGGATTTTTCGAATTTGGATTATTGGATTTTGGATTTTTGGGCTTATGGATGTATGGACTTATTGATTTGTGGATTTCTGGATTTTGGAGTTTTGGATTTTGGGATTTTGTATTTGTGGTTTTTTGATTTTTGGATTTTTGGATTTCTGATTTTTTGATTTTTGGATTGTTGGATTATTGTATGTCTGTATTTTTGTAATTTTGTATTTTTGGATTTTGGATTTTTGTACTTTTGGATTTTGGATTTTTGTATTTTTGGATGTTTGGATGTTTGGATGTCTGGATTTTTGGATTTTTGGATTTTTGGATTTTTGGATTTTGGATTTTTGCTTTTTGGATTTTTGGATTTTTGGATTTTTGGATTTTTGGATTTTTGGATGTTGGGATTTTGGATTTTTGGAGTTTTGGATTTTTGGATTTTGGATTTTGGAATTTTTGGATTTGGGATTTTTGGATTTTTGGATGTTTGGATGATTGGATGTTTGGATGTTTGGATTTTTGGAGTTTTGGCGTTTTGGAGTTTTGGATTTTTCGAGTTTGGATTTTTGGATTTTGGATTTTTGGATTTATGGATTTATGGGCTTTTGGATTTCTGGATTGTTCGAGTTTGGGATTTTTGGATTTCGTATTTTGGTATTTTTGTATTTTTGTATTTTGTATTTGTGGATTTTGTATTTTTTGTATTTTTGGATGTTTGGATTTTTGCATTTTTGTATTTTGGGATCTTTGGCTGTTTGGATTTTGGACTTGTATTTTTGTAATTTTGAATTTTGGAATTGGATTTTTGGACTTTTGGATTTTGGGATTTTGGATTTCTGGGTTTTTGGATGATTGGATGTTTGGATGTTTGGATTCTTGGATTTCTGGATTTTGGATTTTGGGATTGTTGTATTTCTGATGTTTGGATTTTTGGATTTTTGTTTTTGGATGTTTGGGGTTTTGGAGATTTGGATTTCTGGATTTGGGATTTTTGGGGTTTTGGATTTTTGGATTTCTGGATTATTGGATTTTTGGATTGTTGGATGTTTGGCTGTTTGGATTTTTGGATTTTGGGATTCTGGATTCTGGAGTTTTGGAGTTTGTGATTTTTGATTTTTGATCTTGGATTGTTTGAGTTTTGGATGTTTGGATTTCTGGATTTTGTATTTTTGTATTTTTGTGATTTAGTATTTTTGTATTTTGGATTTTGGATTGTTGGATTTTTGGATTTGTTGATTTCTGGATTTCTGTATTGTGTATGGTTGTATTTTGTAGTTCTGTATGTTTGTATTTGTATGTTTAGAGTTTTGGATGTTTCGAGTTTTGATTTTTGATTTTGGATTGTTGGATTTTTGGATTTATGGATTTTTGGATTTATGGATTTTTTGAATTTTGGATTTTTGGATTTTGTATTTTTGTATTTATGTATTTTGGATTGTTGGTTTTTTGGATTTTGGATGTTTGGATTTTCGGATTTCTGGATTTTCGGATTTTCTGGATTATTGGATTATTGGATTGTTGGAGTTTTTGATTTTTTGTTTTTGTGATTTTTGGATTTTGGATGTTGGAGTTTTGGATTTTTGGATTTTGGACTTTGGATTTTGGATTTTTGGAGTTTTGAATTTTTGGATTTCTGTATATTGCATTTTTGTATTTTGGATTTGTGGATTTGTGGATTTGTGGATTTTTGGATTGTCGGATTGTCGGATTGTCGGATTTTTGATTTTTGGATTTTTGGATGTTGAATGTTGGAGTTTTGTATTTTTGGATTTTTGAATTTTGGATTTTGGAGTTTTGGAATTTTGGAGTTTTGGAGTTTTGGAGTTTTGGAGTTTTGGATTTTTGGATTTTGGAATTTTGGATTTTGGGACTTTGGATTTTGGATTTTGTATTTTGGCTTTTGGATTTTTGGAGTTTTGGAATTTTGGATTTCTGGATGTTGTATTTTTGTATTTTTGTATTTTTGGATTTTTGGATTTTTGGATTTGGGATTTTTTGAGTTGGATTTTTGGATTTTTGGATTTCTGTATTTTGTATGTATGTATGTGTGTATGTGTGTATGTTTGTATGTTTGTATTTTTGGTTTTTTGGAGTTTGGATTTTTGGATTTTGGATTTTTGGATTTATGGATTTATGGATTTTTGGATTTCATGATTGATGGAGTTTTGGATTTCTGGATTTTGTATTTTTGGATTTTTGCATTTTGGATTTTTGGATTTTGGATTTTTGGAATTTTGGAATTTGGGATTTTTGGATCTTTGGATCTTTGGATTTTTTGATTTTTGGATTTTTGGATTTTGGATGTTTGGGTGTTTGGATGTTTGGATGTTTGATGTTTGGATGTTTGGATGTTTGGATTGTTGGATTTTGGATTTTTGGATTTTTGGATTTTTGGATTTTTGGATTTTTGGATTTTTGGATTTTTGGATTTTTGG
>JAPIWU010241395.1:0-10136 GCA_037576205.1 Pyrocystis lunula | reverse complement strand
CTTGTTGTAGTGCTCCCAATGCACCGCCCGGGCGAGCCGGATGATCACTTCGTAGCCCGCAACGAATGCCGTGATGAGATTCGCACCGGACAGACTACGCTCTTCGGCGATGGCAAAAACAACCGGCAGCACCGGCACCGAAGGATGACCGCCCAGGTGACCGTTGACGTCGTCATAGTCGAGCGCATGGGAGGCCGTACCATTGAGGAGTGCCGCATCGAGCATGCTCATGCGCTTGTGCGTCCCCATGACCAATGCGGGACCTGGCGCTTCGCCGATGCCCGGTGTTTCCATCAACAGTGTGGTGCATGGCTCGGCGACACCCGCGAGCGTGCAGCCGATCGTATCGATGATCGCCGCGCGGGCCCAGGTCAGCGCGCGCGGTGTGATCTGATCTTCGCCGAACGCACAGATCTTTTCCGCCATGCGTATGGCGATTGTTGTCTCGATGCCTTCCATCGCGTCCTCTTGGATCTGTCAGTCTCTTGGCAGTCGATGACATTATTGTCTTACACGCAGTTATGTCACCGGAGAGTTGGTCAAATCCGATTTCATATCAAGTTTGTAGAGGTTGCTATCAGCTGCGTCGGGCACATAAGAATGTGTTGAACATCGCGCAATACTGATTTTGTGAATAATAAATATCTCTGATTGTGGCATGTGATAATTATAATATATTTCTATTTCGACTTAATTTCGTTGAGGATATTGCATTGTTTATATATGCTGATTAAGCATCAAAGATTGTTATCTCAAATATGGAGAGATGTGATGTCTGACCCTATCGAGACAAAATTACTTACAATTGATCTTAAGGGATTGCCTGTAGACGAAGACTCTCGCAAGAGAATCATCGAAGGGCTTAAACAGGTCGTTTCGAACGAAATAGCCACTCTTCAAATGGTAGGTGAAGTCAAAATCCGAGATGTTGTGATTGGCAAGGATTGGCCTGGTGGTGGCTTTCCGACAGGAATAACAGTCGATCGATAATTGATTTGAGAGGCCAATGGATGAGACCGAAACCAAAATCTGCTGGTCCATTCCGCTGTCCCAGTTCTTCGCTCGAGTTGGCAGATAAGATGTTCGGCATCGTTGGCGCGGATGGTGTGACATCATATCTTTCGGACACTTTGCCGGTACCGGAAAATATTGATCCTGCGCAAGCCTACAAGCTGCGTTTCAGCACCCATTGCCATGGTGGAAGCTGCGGGCGCTGGAAAGACGGCGAGTGCGGTCTGGTGGGGCGCGTGTTGGAGGAATTGGATCAGCATTCGGGCCAGGCAGATTTGACGGACGTGGCCAATGAGACTCTTATCGATTGCTCCATTAGGCAGAGTTGCCGGTGGTTTCGCCAAAAAGGTGGTCGAGCATGTGGCGCCTGCCAATACGTTGTTTATTTGACTGAAAAACCGATTGGGATTTAGAGCTGCCGATCAAACCCAACAATGTTCGTGCTCTTTTTCTTGTCGCCGAATTGCGCGTCCCGGTCTCGCGCCGGTTGCCTTGCCACCTTGCCACACCTGCTTGCCATTTACATAAACAGCATCGATCCCCTTGGCGGGCTGACAAGGATCAGCGAAATCCGCCGTGTCGATCACCGTGTCCGGATCGAAAATCACCAGGTCCGCAAAGTTGCCGACCTTTAACTCCCCGCGCTGCTCGATCCCGAACGTCTTTGCCGTGAGCGACGTCATCTTTCGAACAGCAGCCTCCAGCGGAAAAAGCCCCTGGTCGCGTGAATAGTGTCCGAGAACGCGTGGAAACGTTCCCCAGGCTCGCGGGTGTGGATGGGCGTCCTGCACGATTCCGTCGGAGCCGACCATGCTGTCGGGATAGGCAAGGATGCGGCTGACATCCTCTTCGCTCATCTGGAAATAGATCGCACCGCCAGGCACGAGTTTCTCGGCCGCTTCCTCCAGTGAGCATTCCATCTCAGCCGCGACATCCGCCAGATCCCGTCCGGCTGCCTCCGGCATCGGCTTGGACCAGGTGATCATCACCCGCTCGCAAAGCTCCACGCGCTCAGGCTGAATGATCGTCGAGGACGCCGAATAGGGGTAGACATCCAGTCCAACGGTCTGTGCCTTGCTCGCTTCGTCGATCATCTTGAGAGAGACCTTCGACTTCCCGTGGTTCGACGGTCCGACACATTTGTGATGCGAGATGACAACTGGCACGCCGGCCTCGCGCCCGATGCGGAAAGTCTCTTCGAGAGAGTCGAACAAAAACTCCGCTTCATCGCGCATATGCGTCACATACATCCCGCCAAAGGATGCGAGCGTTTTGCTGATCTCAACGATCTCTTCGGTCGATGACTCGCGGGCCGGCGGATAGTAAAGCCCTGTCGACAGTCCGAGCGCTCCGGCTTCCATTGCTTCCTTGAGATAAACGCACATCTGCGAAATCTCGTTTGTCGTCGCAGGCCTTTGAAGATCGTCCATGACCGCGTGGCGTAAGTTCGCATGGCCGCAGAAACACACGCTGTTGACCGCCGGCGGATCGTCATCGAGCGCCGCAAAATAGGAGGCGAAATCCGGGAATCGAGGGCTGCCATCGCGAATGAGAATATCCATTGGCCGGGGCACGTCTCCGCGTTCCGGGAACACTGGCGCGACGCTCAGTCCGCAGTTCCCATTGACGACGGTCGTCACGCCTTGACTGACTTTGGCTTCCAGCAGCGGGATTTGCAGGAGCGCATTGTCATCGTGACAGTGGGAGTCGATGAAACCCGGCGCGAGGACTTTGCCGCCGACATCGATGTGCTTGTCGGCGGTTGAATCTGTCAGATCGCCGATAGCCGAGATGCAATCGCCATCGACTGCGAGGTTAGCAATTTGAAAGGGCGCACCGGTACCGTCGATCAGACTGGCGTTCCTGAAGATGATATCGTGATGAGGCATCTCAATATGGTTCCTGAATCTACGGTCGGTGGAATGGTCGTTGTCCGGCGTCTCTTCGAGCGTTTTTGATCTTTTCGGAATCTGGCCGTTGGCTCAAGAGGGCGCACTCTTCTCATTGATAAAATCTGTCTCGCCCCACAAATTCGGCTGCCAATTTATCGAATTGGTTTTGGAAGCACCGGATTTGCGTTTTGTTTTCAGGAGGGGATGAAAGAGGCAATCACTATCTCGAAATCAATATAGATAGTTTGCGATTTCAGTTTTTGCGCGCATTAAATTCTTTTGTTATGTGAGTATACACTATTAGCGCTGTGTTATTTACAGGATAGAAGTGGTTTGCGCTTGCCTTATCGACCACAGCGTTCTCGGCTTAGGACTGACAATCATGTCACGCTCGATCACCATTTTTGCTGCTTTCCTTCTGTTTGCTGTCGGTGCTGCAGTCTATTATTTCTTTTCCGTCGTCCCGGCTGGGAAGAGCGCGAGTATCGGCACCGTACTCGATGAAAACGGATTCGCGGAACTGAAGCCGCCCTCCCGGCTCGTGCCGCCCGGGACATGGGTCAGTGTAGCCGGCACTGATCCCATGCATCTCAACATCATTTGTCCTCGGGATACGGCGCTCGGGCTGACGGACGACAGCCGCCTGCAGAATTCCACATCGGCGAATGCGTCCTTCGTGTCAAAGCTCAAAGCGACGTTCGGTATGGAGGCCGAAGCCCTCTCTTCGCTCAAAGCAGATCCGAAATTCGGTGCTGTCGAGAACATCGCGTTCAAGCTCTCCAATGTTTCATTGGTCGAGATCGCCGACGACGTCATCTTCGCCAGTATTCGGGATCGCAAGCAGCATTGCCGCGATGCGATCAAATTCCGCCTCGACAATGGCGATGTAGTTTCGATGGTGAAATCGGCGCTTGTGGCCGATGTCACTTATGACGTGACCTTCGCGCATTCTGTGTCCGGCAGCGCGAAGGCCGAACTTCAGAAGAGTCTCGCGTTAAGCCTCGGCGCCAAGCTTGAAGGCGAGAGCGGTGGAGAGCGCTCTATCGTCGGTCAGAATCTGATCTGGGGCATTCGCGACGATGTCAAACTGGCCAAAGTTGGCTTCCAGCTTCCGTCAACTGGTGGTGATGACAAAGACAGGAGCGTGTTGACCGGTCGTGGCCCGATCACAAAGGTTGCGACGGACAAGCAGGCCCGAAGATCGTTTTCGGACAAGACGGCGTTGGTTTCGCATGACGTCAAGCCGTTGAAACAGACTAAGACGATGGGCTGCTGGGCGACGGTCTACACGATGCTCAAATCATGGCGAGATAAAAAGGACTGGACGGTGCTGGCTGCGCTTGAAACGCTCGGGCAGGATTATGTTGCGTTGTTTCAGAGTAATGAAGGTCTGCCCGGCGGACACGAGCGCACATTCGTGACCGCAGCAGGGATGACGGCCAAACCACCAGCCAACTACATGTTGACCGCCTTCATATCCATGTTGCGTGATCATGGACCGTTGTGGATCGTCACTGGCGACGGAATAAGCTCCCACGCCCGCTTACTCACTGCCGTTCATGGCACGTCGGAAGAGGAGAGCCGATCCGCCTATGCAAGCGCCGTCTTCGAGTTCATAGATCCGCTCGTCGGAGACTATCGCTATGAGGCCGCGCTGACATTTATGGCCGAATTCGAGAGAGAGGCTGCGTTCATCGTTCAAAACCGCCTGGATGACTTGGCGTTGCGCTGGCAGATCCTGCATTGGCTTTGAGTTACGCGACGGAGTGCGGCGTGATCAAATTTCGGTGTTGTTCTGGAAATTATGCCATTGTTTTTTCAGTTTTGCTTGGTTAGCAAGATATGTAACTTTAATTCGACAATTAGAGAACCGTCACCGTAATTCCTGTTTGATCCAGCCATGGATCGTAGCCGCGCAAGGCTCAAACTCTCGTGCCAAGGCCTCTACACTGCGCCCAGCCCGCGCCAACGCAACTATCTGCTCCCTGAATTCCGCAGTGTACGGGTTCCTCGTTCTCGGCATTAGGACACTCTCCTCTCATAATCAAACTGTGTCCATCAAACCGGGGGAACTCCAGATTCCACTACTTGATGTCAGTCCATGGCTGAGTACCTGTAGTTTGAACAGTACCATTCGCGAACCAACGAAATAGTACGTAGCGGGTTTTTGGACCGATTGCTTGGTTTTTGGTGCCAAGTAGGTGCGCATCAAATCCAACAACAGTTCCGTCTGGTGGGGCGGGCTTGCCGTGTTCGCCGACAACTACCCAAGATCCATCGAGGCAGTCGAACTTTTCCACCCGACCGCTGCTAAAAGCGCGGAAAAGGACAGTGCAGCCCTTTTCGCCCACAAACGTGCGCACACCAACCAAGGGCCCGTTATTCTCTGATTTTGAACTCTGCGTCATTAGGGGCAATATTATTAAAAGTGATAATATTGCAGCGGATAATTTTATCGACGTGATATTCATTGCTCGACTCCGGTTCACGCAATTCATAAACACTTAATATTGAATTGATTTGCTGGAAATTTCAAATTATCGCCCATTAATCCAATCTATGCTAATACCAAAATTACGGTGACGTGTTGCTAAATGAAAACATATGTGATGCATCAGTGTCTATCTCTGTAATGATTTTGGTGTATAATTATATTGCATAAGCAATCATAATGATGTGATGTATTATATACTGTTTGAAAAGTCGATAAAACACGTGGAAATACGGTAACGTTTTACTAAATCCCTTTTTGTTGTTTTGATCGGATCCAGATTGGCTGCGTCGAAGTTTTGGGACCTATATACCTGTGTGACCTATTGACAAAGGTCACACAAGTACCTAGATTACGGTTAGGGCAACAAGGAGCCGAGCCGTGATCCAACAATTCGACAGCCTCTTTGATCTGATGGAAGCGTTTCCGGACGAGCAAACCTGCATCGATCACCTGCGGGCGATCCGTTGGGAAGATGGCTCGTTCTGCCCTTATTGCGGAAGTGCAAAGGTTTATGACTTTAGCGACCGAAAAACCCACAAATGTGGTGATTGTAAAAAGCGGTTCTCGGTCAAGGTTGGCACGATCTTTCACGACAGCAAGTTACCGCTCCGCAAGTGGTTCATGGCGATTTGGATGATCACCAGCCACAAGAAGGGCATCGCCAGCACAACGCTTGGTCGGGACTTGAAGATCACTCAGAAAACAGCATGGTTTGTCCTTCACCGCCTACGCCATGCAGCACGCACGCAGTCGTTCAACGCACCATTGGATGGCGTCGTCGAAACGGATGAGACATTTATTGGAGGCAAGGAAAAGAACAAGCACGAACACAAGCGCACGCCCGGCTCGCAAGGTGGCGCTAACAAGGAAATCGTGCTCGGCGTCCTGAAGCGCGATGGCGAGCTTCGTGCTGGCGTTGTTGGCAATCTAAAGGCTAAGACTGTTCAGGCTGCGGTGCGCGGTAATGTTGCTCCCGGTTCCACGGTCATGACCGACGAACACGCCTCATTCGTGGGGCTCGGCAACGACTACTTTCACCACACGGTGAACCATTCCGAGGGCGAATACGTTCGTCACTATACGATCCACACCAACTCGATTGAGAGCGTTTGGGCGCTTCTGAAGCGTCAGATCATCGGCATTCACCATTGGGTCAGCCCGAAGCATTTGCAGCGCTACGTTGATGAAATGACATGGCGGTTCAACCGTCGCGATATGGAAGAGGGTGACCGCGCAAACGATCTGTTCAAATTTGTCGAGGGGCGCTTGACGTATAAAGCGTTGATCGCATGAGCAAGAAGCCCCGCAAGCTGGAGCCGAAACTAGGATTGGACATTGGCTTCGGTGAGGCGCTAAAACGATTCGTACAAACCGACCCGAAAGAAGTGGCGGAGAGCATAGAGCGTTCAAAGCAAAAGAAGCCGCCGAGAGATGGACCCTCTCGACGGCCAGCACGCAAAAAGCATGGTAAGGGTTCACCCGACCGCAGTCGCCAGAAGGATGAGACCTAGGCGTTACTGAGGCCTAGCCGCAGCAGCGCCAGTAGCCCGACACATGCTCAACCCGGCCAAACCGGATGCGAGTATGCGAACGGACGTAATGGCAAACCTTGTTCACCATTTTTGCCTCCCTGTTAGGAGGCACCCTTGCGCCAAACGAAGATTTGCCTTAATGTCCCCGAACTAATTTTGTGGGGAAGGCTTCCTCCCCGCTCTCCGCCCTGAGGTGCGATCCAGTGGGCGGAACTTAGAAATCGGCTCGATCAGGTTGTAGGAGACCTGATCGAGCCGTATTCGTTTCTAAGTGGCGTAACTCGATTAATACCCCAATTCACCTACCAACTCAAGCGACCACAATTTGCCGCCTTCACGCTTGGTGAAGTTATTCTCGTGGTGTATAATACCGCCTGTGGATAACTCAGGAGGACTCGATGGACTCAGCACGTGATAAGGCATTGAAAGAAAAGGCGTTATTGGAATCAAGGCTAAAAGCGATAGATCAGTTTTTAGCGATGTATGAGGAGTTTGCGCGAACAAAAGAGGGTCGCGGTGAAGCGGAAAATTCCGAAGTTGAGGGTGGATTAAACACGGTTACACCGACCATCAACGAGGATACGGCACGCGAACGCCGTGCTCTAAAGCCAAAAGAGCTGGGCAACGTGGTGCGAGACATCTTGTTAGACGCCGGGGAGCCAATGACGCGTGGGCCGTTAGCCGCCGCACTGCAAGATTTGGGCTACGGATTGCCCGCAAAAAACAAGGGCAAGTACGTCGGCACAGTTCTTTGGCGGCTTGGCGATATGTTCGTCAATATTGAAGGGCGGGGATATTGGCCAATTGACGTTCCCAATGAAGAAGAAGGGTATTTCCCGGCTGATGATCAATCAGGCGGGACCGATGTTGAGCCCATCGAGAATTTTAAGCCGGTTGGGCAGTCGCTAGACGATCTCACCTGACCGTTTGAGATAGTCATCGGCGATCCTGAGCGCCAAGACCTTCTCATGCGCTAGGTCATACACGTATATAGGTCCCTTGACAACGATTCCTCCGCGGTTGCCGATTTCAACTGAACCGTAAAGTGGCGCATACGCTTTAGGCAGGGGGCGGGCGTTTGGCGCCGCCAGCCAAAGTCGCAACAAGTGCCGCTTCTTTTCCGGCTCGGGCCAGTCCACATATGCCGTCCTGTCGTGGAGCATCGTGTGGTTGTGGACCCATTGCATGTCGCCGGGGCGAAATTCCATCTGCAAGTTGATGGTTGGATCGTTTGCCAGTTCATCGAACAGGTCGAGAGCCTCCAGTTGTCGCTCGCTCAGCGGCGGCACTTCCGGAATACGCCGGGCCGACTCGATGTAGCGGCGCACATAGAGTGCCGAGAGGTGGCCTTTGTGCCAGCTGAAGACCGGAACCTCGTGCCAGGGCTTTTCTCCTTCCGGGATCTCGCCGCGACGGTCTGTATAGAGATGATCGAATAGGAGTGGCACAAGGTCGG
Source organism: Pyrocystis lunula (assembly GCA_037576205.1). Lineage (NCBI taxonomy): Eukaryota > Dinophyceae > Gonyaulacales > Pyrocystaceae > Pyrocystis > Pyrocystis lunula. Next base: position 1,751 of record JAPIWU010241395.1, on the reverse strand, counting down.
GCCGACGTTTCAGCATCTCGTTGTAGATCGTCATCGAGCTGACCAGGGCCGAGGCGCCTCCCGACTTGGCTGTCTTGAGGCAGAGGAGCGCAACGACGTCGCAATAGTCTGTATGGAAGGTCTGGCGTTCCCGCGTCTGGTAGATCCGTGACGTCGGATCCTGAACCGCGTCTCGGCCCAGATCACGCACATGGCCAAGGACATGTCCCTTGGCGTTCTGCGAGACGGCGTTGCCGAAATAGCAACCGATGCCGAAGTAGGCCGTTGCCGCCTCGCGGATCGACCACGACTCGACCGGCAGGCCGCGAAGCAGCGCAAAGCCCCGACCTTCGATGACCTCGTCGCGGATCCCGGTCAGCCTGTCACCAAGCAAGGGCAAAGGAAAATTCGCCTTGGTGATCTGTGCGATATCGGCTTTGGCATCCGCCAGAGGGCGCATCGCCCGCTCGATCTCACCGACTTCATCGGCGTTGAGTTCATGCAGCCACTCACTGCTGTTTGTCTTGTTGGGGCCGTACCACACGGACGGCCCATCCAAAGGTGGCGGTATGTTCTGCTTCGCGGGATGAGGCGTTCTCATATCGACTGCGGTCATGGTTTCTCCCTTGGTACCACCGAATTTTTGATCTTGTATCTGTATGAGCACCTTTATCCTGCGGTATGTGCCTTTTGGCGTCTTGCCTTCAGCCGGAAACCGAACAGTTCCGAATTTTGGGACAGAATGATTGCCAGATCAACCGGGTTGCCTGTGAGTCTTGAGTGCCAAATGCTGCCTTTGCAAGACATCAAACATTGCCTTATCTGACAGATCCGGACTGGTGCTGCGCACCTGGGAAGCATTCGACCAATCGGGGGCTACAGGCGAAGCGTGTTTCGCAAGAAGTAGGCGCCTTTTTGGAGTTGCTTGTGCGAAAGACATCGGTTTTTCCAGAAAGTTTGAATTTTCCTACGATCGACAGCAGCTCATCTATCGGGTCGTCGGGTCAATTCAAGACAATGCCGACTTCACCGCATCGGTGAATCCCACAAACACCTGATTGCCCTTCTCGAAAACCGGGCGCTTGATCAGAGTTGGATGCTCGGCCAATAGCGACACAGCTTTGACCGTATCAATACCTTCTTTGTCGGCGTCCTCGAGGCCACGCCAGGTCGTGCTGCGCCGATTGAGAACGGTTTCCCAACCGACACCATCGACCCACGCCTCGATCCGGGACCGCTCCACGCCATCCGCCCGAACGTCGATAACCTGAAACTCCAGGCCGGAGTCCTTAAGCCATTTAGCCGCCTTCTTGCAGGTGTCGCAGGACTTCAATCCATAGAATGTAATCATCTCGCTCTCACTTCGGGTTACGGTGGCCAATTGCAGCGACGGAGTTTCAAGATTCCAATTATGTTGGCAGGACGCCTTCGATCACCTCAGCCAACTCCCGTTCGCGTTCCAGGATTTCTTCGGCCGCGAGTGTGAATCCCTTCTTCGGCGATCCTTCCGGCTTCCAGGCAAATCCGCGCCACAACACGAGCGCAGCGGGTCCCACAGCGCGACCCTCCAGACGGCCGAGAAGATCGTGGGCGGCACAGACGGCGTGTTCGTGGTTTAGTCGATCCGCAGAGTCGACGAGGTGTCCCGTTGGGGCGGGGCGTTTCTCACTTCCGTCCAAGGGCCGCCCTGGCAGCCTACTCCCGGCTGGGAGTCGCAGGTAGAGCTCCCCGAATCGTTGCCATTCATTCCAGAGCAGCCCGAAGTCCCCGCT
>JAPIWU010240290.1:0-12461 GCA_037576205.1 Pyrocystis lunula | reverse complement strand
TTTCAATTCCCGAATACGGAAGACTTCGTTTCAATACCTCAATAGGTCCGATTAAAAGAAAAATTTATTTTAGAAATACATTGCATCTTGCTCAGTTTCAATACCTCAATAGGTCCGATTAAAAGCGGCCAGGTCGCCTTGTCGAAGTCCGCTATAGTGTTCGGTTTCAATACCTCAATAGGTCCGATTAAAAGGGAATACATTGGCTGGCAAAATAGAGTCAACAAGCAAGTTTCAATACCTCAATAGGTCCGATTAAAAGGCTTCGCCTTGCGTTAGTATCGAGCTGTACTCTTGGTTTCAATACCTCAATAGGTCCGATTAAAAGGGTATCAATATCCGGTTGCAATCGTCTTCCTTCATGGTTTCAATACCTCAATAGGTCCGATTAAAAGATGTGTCAGTCTAAGTTTTGACACACAATGACACTGGTTTCAATACCTCAATAGGTCCGATTAAAAGTAATAAGACCTGGACCGAAAATATATGCTCTAATTGGTTTCAATACCTCAATAGGTCCGATTAAAAGTTTATACGATTCTACCGCGCTAGAAATCACTGTGAGGTTTCAATACCTCAATAGGTCCGATTAAAAGAAGATGTGCCGTATTTTCTTGTCCTTCGCGTAAGTTTCAATACCTCAATAGGTCCGATTAAAAGCCCGCATTTTTAGCCTTGTGACGCTGCGCAAACGCCCTAATTTCCAGATACAGTTTTTCTAATTTGAACGTAGCTTGCCGTCGATATGCAATCATATCATTTTTGCGGGGGGTTGACAGCGTCATATTACGATACATTTTCGCTAATGTCAAATTTATTACACGATCCATTGTCCTGGGTTTCCTTTTTGTACGCCAATTTCATTGCGTTGTAAAAATTTTTTCGTTGGTAATTCGTAAACAAGAAGTGAGTCTTCTTGTTCGTTGATTACATTTTTCATCTCCTTTAAAAACATTTGATATTTTCCTTTTGTTATTTCTCCTTCCAAAACAGAGTTTTGAATCCAAGACAAGTATTTACGTGCTATCTTGAGTGCTTTATTCACTCTTTTTTGGTTAATGTCATAAACGATTACTATATACATATTACCACCACGCCTTCAACGACTTGTACGTTTCCATACCCAAAAGATGTTTTTCTATTTTATAGCATTCCATGCGTATTAAAGTGCGGTAGGACACTTTGCGTTTTAGTTTGCGATGTTTTATTGTTTTTTGTAATTCTTCTTCCCACGCCTTTAAAACTTTTTGCGATCCTTTTGTTGTTAAGTAACAAGCTTTTCCTTGGTGGTGAAAGTCTTTTTTTTGTAATTGTCTGCGATTAAACAATCGTATCAAAATGCGATCGGCGATTAATGGTTTAAAGATTTCAGCGATATCCAAACACAGTGAAAATCTTTGCGTTCCTGGTGTGTGCAAAAAACTCATCGTTGGCGTTAGGTGCGTTCTGTAAATTTGTGCTAAACAAGAAGTATATGCTAGACTATTCAAGAAACTCATCGTTGCATTTACAGGATCTTGGGGTGGCCTTCGCGTGCGCTTTGTAAAGGAAAATGCGTCAATAACTTTTCCCAAACCGCTATAGTATATTCGATGTGCGTTTCCTTCTATTCCCATTAAAGATTCAATTGTCGTACTGTCGGGAATTTTTTCATAAAGAGCATTTATTGCCTCTATTTCTTGTTGCAATTCAGAGCCTCTATTGTCGCGATAACGTAAGTTTCTTATACAATGAAATAATGCCGAATCTACGAATTCTCGTGCAATTGCAAGTCTTTTCTCTAAGGATAGTATGTGCTCTGCTTGGCGTAGTTGTATACAACCACTGGGAATAAACTCTTTAGGAATAAAACTTCCAGTATAGTGGTTATAGTAGTTAAAGAAATGCAAACATATGTTTTTTTGCGCTAAAAAACTAAACAGTTTTGAATTTAGCAAGTTTTCGCCGAACATATAAATATCTTCTACATTCTCAACCGGTATACTGACGGGAATTTTAAAGTCCGACACTTCGTCATTGTCGTTGTTTGCTAAAATGGGCTTAAGACACAAACTATCACTACGGCGAGCAAGGCGACCATTTTTAAAAACATAGTAGTTTTTGGCAATCATAGTAAACTCCTAACTAAAACAAAACTCATAGTACGAACAACGACGGCAAAAGTTACGCTTGGGAAACTCGTTGGGAACATTCTTTTTTCCCGTAATTACTTGAATTTCTTTTTCTAGATTTTCAACTTCACAGCGTAACTCATCTGTCAAATAGATATTTTGTGTTTTACGTAGGCGTGGGTAATGTATAGTTCCACTTTTGATCTGCTCGCTTTTGTCTGTAAAAACTTTCAAGTAGTATGCTAACTGCAAAATATGAGCTTTTTCAACTGACTTTGACATCTTCACTTCGTGTATAGATCCATCTTTTTCACAAAAATCTACTTTAATTCCACATCCAGGAATTTCAACTTCTTTGGTTTTATTTGGATAACTTGTCAAGTGCAGTACTTTCGCCTCTTCGACACGCTCCGAAAATTCTTCCATTTTGACCCCATATGTATAAAGCCATAATTTGCGTTTGCATATCGAAGCATATGCTATTTGTGTTCCTGTTACAACACCTTTATTGCCTACTTGCATAACAACAATCCTTAAATAATTGCATTGTCTATTCCTATGCTTAAACCCGTTGTATTGCTGTACGCTTCTGGATTAAGAAGTTTCACAATGCCAAAACAATCACCACAATACATTGGCAAATATTTCTCGCTTTTGGCCCTTACTTGCACTACATTTTGCGCCATTTTCTTTAGATGTTGCTCAATTTGTTGTAGTTTTCCTTTGCGTTCTTTGAACTTGCGAAACTCTATTTGCTCTAACTCACTTTGCATCTGTACAAGGTTTTCAAACTCACAATCATTTTCTGACTCAGGAATGTAATAACGGTACTCATCGCCAAAATCATGGCTATCAATTAAGCGAAATTTTCCCATCTCTTTAAAGTCACACTGTTTCATGCGCTCAACAAAATTAATTTCTTCGTTCTGAAAACGTTTTCCTGCATGCCATCCAAACAGTGTCTTTTCTTTTACTTCACCAAAAAACTTTTTCTGTAACTCCAACAGTTGTGGTTCCTCAAACTCTTTCCCCATAACTTCGCTTTTCACAAAATTTAAGAAACGACTATCGTTACCGCGATATATAAGCTCAGCCCTGGTCTTTTTGTATTTTTGCAACTCAACAACATATACCTGTCCCTTGTACTGCCTTTTTCCATTGCGATTGCAACGTCCTGCCGATTGTACAATACTAGGAAGAGGACAAAGATCGCGATAAACAACCGGAAAATCAATGTCGACACCTGCTTCAATTAATTGTGTCGAAATTACAATAACGCGCTGCTGCTCATATAAGTGTTTTTTTGCCATCGCAATTTTCTGAGTACGATCCTTTGGTGTAAAATGAGTATTAAGTAAAATAACCTTTACACTTTCGTGTTCTGCTAATAACTGATACAAGTCCTTACTATCTTCGATTGTATTTACAATAACCAGTGCTGAATGTTCCTGTAAAACTTTTTGCGCCAGGTAGTCTACGGTCATCGGGCGTTTAATGCCTTTTACCCTATAGCGATTAAAAACAGATAACGAAAAGTACTCTAATGAGAGCAAATCTTTTGGCAGTGTATATTTATAAAAAAATGTTTCTAAATCGTTTTTTGCATTCTGTGGCAATGCAAAGTTAGGCATGGTTGCTGTGGATATAATTGCGTATGAATTAAATTCCTTACAAAAATAATCAAGCATTGCGACGAAAAAACCATATAACCGCGGTGGAAGTGCTTGAATTTCATCGATTAAAAATATTGTATTGGCAAAATTCGGTAACTTAAGTAACGTCGCATTGCGATTACTGACAAGCGTCTCAAAAATACGTACAAAAGTCGTCAAGATAAACGGATATGCAAAAGTCGTTTCGCGAAAACTTTGTTGTACAATTTCTTCGACAAACCGCGGATCTTCGTCTAATTTTTGTTGCGTGATAGTAAAATCATCATTTTCACTTTTGCTATCAATACGGCGAAAATCATCACTCATATTGCAAAAAATCTTTCTACATTGTTCCTCTACTTGCTCGCTTATGGAAAGAAACGGCAAAGTGTAAATTATTTTCAGTTCAGATTTTTCTTTCATAATGCGCGCAGCAAGAGATAACAACATAAACGTTTTTCCCGATCCAGTAGGTGCTGTCAAAGCAAAAATACGTTCGTTTTTTGATAAAAACTTTTCTATTTGCTCGCAAGCTTCTATACGCATTTGTGTACGAATTTGATTTATTTTTTGCGTAGTTGAAAATTTTTGTAGATGATTATGTAACTGCGTTTGATAATCTTTTGCAAATGATGCCGGTACGGGAAACGAAAGATATTGTCCGGCATCACTTTTGTCCGCGTAAATCAAACAAGAAAAAGAAAATCTCGTTTCCCAAAAGAAGTCTAAATAATTACTTATATTGTTTGCTAACTTTCGTGGAAAATTTTCACATAGTTTTTGCTTATTTTTTTGTGTAGATATGCAGAACGAGTCATGATCTAGAAAATGTGTCAACAAAGATGACACCGGCATAGGAGTAACATTTTCAATAAAATCAACCATATCTTCTATTTCGTTACTGTTTAAAATGCCTGTCGAAAAATCTGGAAGATTACCGTGGTGATAAGCTATAATTGTAAGAATCGCAGCGACACATTCCGGCATTTTCTCCTTAAAAATACTTTTTATATATTGTTGGTTATGTCCACAGTAACAAATAAATGCAAACATTGACAAATAAGCATGATGAGAATATTCACTATTTATTTGTATTTTCCATTGCGCAACAAAATCCTCCGTTAGCTTGCTTTGAAAATTTGGATTTAACTTGCCAATGTCATGAAAAATAGCCGCCCACTCCGCAACTTTTGAGTTGGTTAAATGCTTTGTACCATCTATAACACCTTGGATATGCGTTGTCAGTTTTTTCTGGGGATGAGACAAGTAATCTTCTATACTAACCACCATGCATCTCCTTGTGTGCTTTCGTAATAAACGCCTTCTACATGAATCGCTTTTCCTTCGCAGGGATATATTACTTCAATATATCTATCTCGTGGATTATAAAAATCGTCGTTTTGAAAAGTTGGCATGAGTGCAAAACCTATTCTTCCGATATTCTCTGTCACCTGTAGTTGATGCTGACGCGAGACAAAACATTTTGCAGTAAATTTGCCACTGCTTTTACTAAACTCAGTGGCATTTACGAACTCTATGTTTGCCGGACAATTGTGTAAACCTAATACCGGAGTAAAATGAGAAATATTGTTTTGCAACGCGTGTAGAAACCCATCCCATATTTTTTGCGATCTTTTATTAGCAAGAGCCAAAGCAAGTAAGTAGCGCGGGTTTTTTAACAGCTCAAAAGATTTTCGCGGACGATGCTGACCTTTGGAGTATAGATGCAGGGGGTCAATAGCGCGACGTGCAGAAAATCCACAGCTCACCTTATTGATGACACCCTGTATTTCTACTCCATACATCAAGTCTTCCGAAAGTTGAGGAAATAGTGGTTTCATTTCGTGACGCCTAATTCCTAACACGGCACCTATAAGACCAATAACAGCCGTTTTGGGAATAATTTCGTATGTCAAAGGGTTGTTATTCGTTTCAGGTTTTTTGAAATGCGCCCAATTTCCTTGTAAAATCCATTGCATGCCTTGCATATCTACTCCGTCAATTCTATTTTTTGTGCTTTTTTCTTTAAACCATTTACTTGTAACAATTGCTCTTCTAATGCATCTATTGCACAGATATAGTTGATTTTTTCTACCTTGTCAGATTGGGCAGCTTGCGACAATTTATCAAAATTAAGTTGGTAGTCTTCTGAACTGCGAATCTGCTCTTGTCTTTTACCTTCATTTGGTTTTAGCTGAATCATACGATCTACGTGATACAACTTATCAACAGGACGTTTGTAAACGATTTGCAGTAGTAAAAGTGCGTTTTGATTGGATTTACTGCGGGTGTTTGCGTTGTTAATGCTATGCCACAAAGCGCTAAACATCCTAATTACATCATTATTTGTGAGTTCTGTTTCTTGTGCTGCAAATGGATTGACCCAACCATGTATCTGATTTAGGCTATATGGAACAAGCATCGTGGTCCCAATAGCTCCTTGAGACTTCTCGGTATCTGAAACAAAAACAGAGGTATTTTGGTGAATGCGAAGATCCACAGAGTTTAGCGAAGGGTTTAAAAGTGCAAATTGTACTGGACCAGTTAAGTTAAAAGCATCGCCTTTTTCTGTCGATATACCACCAAAAAGTCGTACATCAATACATTTCCCACATAATAGTTCTTTGCCACTAAGCTCTTTATTTTTGCCTAGCTCTTTTAGTTCCTTCATTCTTGCGTCAGAACCTGACTGTTTCTTTTTTGTTGATGTTTCTTGTTTTTTTGTCGACGAGTTTACAATGTAAATCTCTTCGCCCTTGTTTATGAAGTAATCGCGAATGAACCTTTTGATACGAACATCGCTAACGAGAACCTTCTTTGTCTCTTCATCATATCTTTGCTCACCAGTAAATGGGTCGCCATTTGGTATAGAGTAAGTACTTTCGTACAAGAACAATATTTCTGATTTTGCTAAACTACTCATTATTCTCTCCTTTTTCTTGTTTGTTATATGTAAAGTAACTTTCAAAAAAGCCAAAAGCACACTCATCCTTGTTGTATGTGCCTACAAAACTGTTTATTTGCTGTGTTAGTTTTAATGACGCCTCTCTAATCTGCGGATAAACTTTATTATGAATAACAAGCTTTTCGTCAATATAGTTCTTCAAACGGACAAGGTCAGAAATTGTAACCAGTCGCCGCGAAAGATTTCCTACGTAATTTTTTTCAAATGAATTTATGGCAGAACGTAATGGCTGCGCCATTTTTCCAAGCAGAATCCCCATCTGATAACTCGGGGAATTTTGTATTTTCATCAAGTTCTCTCCTTGTTGTTGTGTATTTTGAATGTTCATTAACAAATAAAAATTGTACTTTAAATAGTTAAAAAAGGGTTGTCCATTGCGTATCTGATACTGTGCTGTTTCAATCAATTTAGGCAATAACAGAGGATCGCGATAGTAAGTGCCACTGTAAATTTTCGGAAGTACACGCACCATATATCCCTCGTATGTAGACTTGCTGCGTTTACCATCAAAAATCTTGAAAAAACAATCAATAATATCTAAGTAGTCTTCTGTTAATTTTTTAGAGGAAAGTTCTTTGTTGCGTTTTTTTATAAGTTGGTGTTTTATTTGGCGAATACGTTTTACGATCAACAATAAAAAGCTTTTATCCAACCCTGATACCTCAATGAGGTCAACATCTGGCGTGGAAGATTTTCCTTCGCGTGTAAAAATAAAATCGAACTGCACAACATTTTTGATCATCTCTTCATCACCAAAATCATCAAACAAAGAATCATGGACGATGTTTTGAAGCTCTATGTCTTTTTCTCTACTTTCAATATCTTTGTTAGCCCGGAACTTTTCATAATCTTTTGCTTGTAAATGTTGCCCCTTTGGTAAAACGGAAATTTTGAGGTCTGTTCCTTGTGGACGTAGAGTTGCTTGAGAAATATAATCAATGGCATAAAATAAATCTAAAATCTCATCTTCGTTACCTTTTTTAGAAAATAACATCGTACGATAATTATTTTGCGGCTGAAAACCTGGAAATTGATAATCTTTCTCTGGAGAACTAATTGTCTTGTATAAACTTTTTGACAGAACATATCCTCGATGCACATCATTAAAACACCGGAAGTCTTCTAGCATTTTTTCGTTAATTACAGCAAAGTCAGACTCCAGCTCGTACCAATGTTTTCCGCTAAAGTCAAAATGAATGAAAACCTCTACACCGACAATAGAGTTCAAATGAGATATATACTCAGGCTTTTCTATTATTTGTGACCATTCCTCTTCTAATATTTTTTTTTCTAAACCACTTTTTTTACTTTGATTCTGTAGTCTGGCAAAGCCATACTGAGCATTCATTTCTTTTAAATGCTGTTTATTTTGCAGTAGTTCAATTAGTGTTGATTCTTTATTTTTTAAACATTCCCAGCAAGCTCCAGGGTACTTCAATATTGTTTCTATCGTATTTTTCTTCTTTTGAAACTCTCTGCGAAATACACTAATGCCAGAAGGTAAATTCCCCTCATACATTTCTTCCATTGATTTCGCGTCTTCAACGCCGCGTTCAAAAGAACTGCACTGAAAAGCCTTTGACTTGTTATCTGGATTGTCTAATCTATAATACCCTCCTTCTTTTCCATTAGAGTAAGAGTAATAAATATCGCCAAAAATATACTTTACTAAACTATCGGAAGATGAAGTTTTAAAAGTTAAATAAAACAGTTTTTTCATCAAGTTCTCGTCATCAATTTCGTAAGCATTTTGAATATCAAACTCGCCACTTTCCAGTACAGGTATGCACAAACGAAAAACCTTTTTCTTTTTGTTGTCACCAGGGCAAGGCTTTACAAAACGATGGTACTTTAAACTTTCTGGAGAGTTACGTAATGCTTTTCCGATCTGTAGAGCTGTTTGTAACATTCATATACTCCTTACAATTTATATAATTTCTGAACTTTTTCATATTCAGCAATCATTTCTCTGCGAAGTTCTTTTGGCTGTAAAACTTCCACTTCTGATCCGTGATACAATACCCAACTTTTGACATCGCTAAGACCCTTGACCGAAAAAGATAGCACAACACTACCATCTTTGTTTTCTTTCATCGTTTGTGTCGGATGCCATACACGTTCTTTGATATATCGTGCTTGGTAAGGAGAAAATTTCAACTTCACTTTGTACTCTTTGCTGTCATCTCGCCTTAAATCAAAACTTTCGTTGAGATATTCGCTTAGAGAAAATTTTTCATCGTGTTTAAACTTCTCACTAAGAACACGAGCACTAACAATGCGATGAATTGCAAAAATTCGCACCGCTTTTCTCATATAACACCGACCAATGAGATAGTAAATTCCATGATGATTTAAAATGTGATATCCCGCTACTTTTCTTACGGTTGTTTTATCTTTTTCGGCAGAATAATGTATAATTTCTACACAATTTTTTTCAATAATTGCCTTCTGCATTCCCTCAATTATTTTAACGTTTACTTGCGGCAGCGGTCTTTGCATAAACGACATGGGACTGTCAAAACTCAAGTTCGGTGAATATTGAAATAAGTTTTTCAAAATACCTTCCAATTCTTTCACATACGGCACACTGTGATATTGCTTTATTATTTCTTCTATCATTTTTAAAGATACTGCGTGGTTTAAGGTTAGATAGACTGTTGGTAAATAGTATGTCTTCTCTGTATAGTAATAGCCTCTATTCTTATGGCAATACTCTACAGGAGCCAATAACTGGTCTCGCATATAGTCAATGTCTCGTAAAACCGTCCTCCTCTTCACCCCAAACTTTTCTATTACATCGCGGCTGTTAGGATATTTATTGTCGCGCATTTTTTGGTCGAGAAAAAATATCCGTGCCATGGGAGTGTAACCTATACTCATTGCATACTCCTAAATTTTTGCTCATTGTATCAAAGGTAGTGTGACCTATACTGTCACACTGAAAATTTTTTTCAATTTTTTTTAACAACCTCAACCATGCCTAGCCCTAAAGAATTTTTTTCCCCTATACCACATTCGTAAGCACACTGCATGTAGAAAGAGCTTCCGGACAAGAAAAACGGAGCAATAGAGCATTTAAGTTTTGTCTGTGTTGCTTTACCTTCGTTAATGGTAATTAGCTTTGATATTTTATGATATCCTCCTTTTCTCTTGATGTACTCTTCATCCCAACGAAAAGAAAATGCGCTATTCTCCATATCTAACTGTTGGGTAGTCATTATTTTTTGCTGTAAATTGCGTCTGATATACTCTGAAATCCGCGCATCGTTTGCTCTTAAGTAATCGCTTGGTCTACCATCCGTTCTAGACACTGATACTAATATCGGAGAAAGACACTTAAACTTAACTACTCCACAATCTTGTGAAAAAATATGCGATGGAAGTATATCAATCGACTCAACCCGAAAACTTCCCTTTGAATTTGGTCCGGCAATTTCGATTCTTTGATTGAAAAACATCCCTTGAACAAAATTATTTACAAAATCTTTGAGCATAGGTGAAGAGATGTAAAGATGACATAAACAATTATTGTATATTTGAATATTGTTCCCTTTTATGACTCTGTTTTTCGTCGGTATGTTTAAAAATGAAAAAGTAAAGAGCTTTAGTGGCTTTCCTCTAGGAGATAAGTAGCCTTCATTGTGCAGCCACTTAGAATATTCAGGAGAGTAAGAGGAAAGTATTTTATAAATAATAGCGGAAATGGGATATTGATAGTTGGTGGGTATGGTGCAGTTTTTTGACTCAGGTCTAAGAGATAATTTTATTCTCATATTGTTTTCCCTTATTGTAATTGTTAAACATGTAGGTGTCTGTAATTACATCAAAATGAGTTAAAATGTATCTAAAAAAAGATATATTTTGTAGCATGTAACCAGTTCCACCCTACGTTCGACTACCAGCTATCCCGAGGGACTCGCCAGATACTTGGTAATAAAACTTCATTAACTTCATTCTTAGAGGATTTGCAAGTTTAATTAACAATGTGCTTAAAGAAAGTTGTATTTTGTGGAGCTGAGCTCCAGCTTTTAGTATATTTGCGGCCCCGTTTAGATCCGCGTTAAACACTTTGTTAATTTTTCTATCGTGAAAAAGCCCTCGTTTTTTCCTTTTGCCACTAAAAGAAACCTGATCTCTATTGTCTTGCTTCACGAGTTTTTGAATTTCAAGAATATCATCGGAAATACATGAACTTTTCGATGTGTACTCTTCGGAAACTAGCACAACATTCATACCCAATTTGTTCGCTTTAAAAGAGACTAAACCAATGAGAGTAGAAAAAGGTATCGAACAAAAATTCTGGTTATTGCGCTTTCCAATATTGATATTCTGCTTTGAGTTTGTGGCTCCTGTACCTATATAAATAGTGCTGTGTCCGCTAGAATGAAGGATATCAACTAGTTTTCGACTAATTTTGTGCAATTCATTTTCAAAAAATCTCTTACGCAAAGCAGAAAGATGACGCAACTTCTCACTTGCTTGGTTTAGTTGTTTGAAATCGCTTTCACACAGAGTTTTTTGGTTTCGTTTCTTATCTCTTAACATATCAAATTGTGACTGCCACTTGGCTTTTAGTTTGTTCCACCACTGGTTAAAAGCCTTTAATTCTTTACCTGATATGATGAAAGACTTCAAGTTTGGGTGTGTACTAAACACCGAAAAAAGGTTATCGAGTCCAGGATCTATACCAACAATATAATTGTTGCAAGCCTCTTTCTTCTTCGGTGGTTGTTTATACACCACATGCAGATAATAATCACTACCAATCATCAACAATCTTGCTGATCTGATATTTTCTTCACTGTAAACATTTTCCGTTCCCAAAGCTACCCCTATCGAAATTTTTTCCGACATTCTTAATCTCACTTGCAACCTGTTATTTTCAAGCTTCAGGCATAAGGTATTAAATTCAGTGCTGTAGTTCATCAAATATTTGAGTTTTTTTACCTTTGGCGGTTTAGGTTCTCCTGTGTACTTTGATGGATTTTCGTTAAAATCGCTTCTTGCAGCGAAATAGCTTTTGTATGAGCCTACTACTTGTCTGATAGTTGTTTGCAACAAATAATTATTATCGACTTTGTCTTTTTGCTTTTTCAATTCATCTAGCCAATATCTCGTTTTTTCGCATTGCATTATCTTTTCAAGAAAATCAGCGCATTCCTGCCTCTTTTCTTTGCTTTTTGAACGATATTCTTTATCTGTGAGCATTGTGTAAAGAAAACTCGTATCTAACTCATAACTTTTGTAGCGTTCACGATAGCTTGATATCATCAAGATCAACAGATTTTTAAATTGGGCAAGATTTAACAACAACTCATGTATTTTTTGTTGCTTTGTTTTACTTTTGATTCGAATGTTAATTATACCTAACTCTACTTCATCCTCCTCTTTTTTTTTGCTCATTTTTTCCCTCCACAAAAAAAAATTACACATGTAAAAAATCAACCTTTAGCTATCGTATCAAAACCGTATCTTTGTAGCAAATTTTTTTTACTTTTTTTTTAGCACTTTTTCGACCTCTGCCTTTACTTTTCTTCTCTGACTATAAAATTTCATTGAGAAACTGTGTAGCAATGTAAATATTTCTTCCATTAATTCGTCAGTATCCGTTTTGTCTTTGCGATAATCGTTTATTACCACTAATTCTACACCGTGCGACTTGAACAAATTGTCAAAAAATTCATACCCTGTTCTTGTTAATCTATCCTTAAACGTTATTACTACCTTTTCTAT
>JAPIWU010239182.1:0-12465 GCA_037576205.1 Pyrocystis lunula | reverse complement strand
TCCAAAGATCCAAAAATCAAAAAATACAAACATCGAAAATAGAAAATCAAAACTCAAAAATCAAAAGGTCCAAAAATCAAAAAATCCAACAATCCCAAAATCCAAGAATACAAAATTAACATAATCGAACAATAGAAAATCAAGAGTCAAAAATCCAAAAATCCAAAAATCCAAAAATCACAAAATCCAAAAATCAAAAAATCAAAAAATCAAAAATCCTAAAATACAAAATACAAAATACAAAAATCATAGATACAAAAATCCCAAAATCAAAAAATCCAAAAATCAAAAAATCAAAAAATCAAAAAATACAATCATCCAACAATCCAAAAATACAAAAATACAAATCGAAAAATAGAAAATCAATATTCAAAAATCAAAAACCTAAAAATCCCAAAATCAAAAAAACAAACATCAAAAAATCCAAAAATCAAAAAACCAAAAATTCAAAAGTACGAAAATCCAAAAATCCAAAAATCCAAAAATACAAAAATCCAAAAATACAAGAATCCAAATATCCAAAATCCAAAAATCCAAACATCCAAAAATCAAAAATCCAAAAATACAAAAATCGAAAAATTGAAAAATCGAAAAATACAAACATCCAAAAATACAAAAATGCAAAAATACAAAACTCGAAAAATAGAAAATCAAAATTCAAAAATCAAAAAATCCAAAAATCAAGTAATCCCAAAATCTCAGAATCCAAATCAAAAAATCAAAAATCCAAACATGCAAAAATACAAACATACATAAATTTATAAATACAAAAATCCAAAAATCCAAAAATTCAAAAATCAAAAATACAAAAATCCAAAAATCCAAAAATCCAACAATCCAAAAATACAAAATACAAAAATACAAAAATCGAAAAATAGAAAATCAAAACACAAAAATCAAAAATCAAAAAATCCAAAAATTCAAATTCAAAAATCCATAAATCCCAAAATCAAAAAATCCAACAATCCCAAAAATCAAAAGTCCAAAAATCCAACAATCCAAAATACAAAAATCCAAAAATACAAAAATACAAATACAAAAATACAAACATCCAGAATCCCAAAATCCAGACATCCAAAAATCAAAAATCAAAAAAATCACAAATCCAAAAATGCAAACATCCAACAATACAAAAATCCAAAAATCCAAAATACAAAAATACAAAAAATCAAAAAATCCAAAAATCAAAAAATCCCAAAATCCAAAAATCGAAAAATCGAAAAATCGAAAAAGCCAAACATCCAAAAATCCAAAATTCCAAACATACAAAAATCGAAAAATAGCAAATCAAAATTCAAAAATCAAAAGATTAAAAAATCAAAGAATCCCAAAATCCCAAAATCCAAAAATCAAAACATCAAAAATTACAAAAATACAAAAATACATAAATACAAAATTTCATAAATACAGATCCAAAAATCCAAAAATCCAAAAATCCAAAAATAGAAAAATCTAAAAATCCAAACATCCAAAAATCAAAAAAGACAAAAATAACAAAATCGAAAAATAGAGAATCAGAACTCAAAAATCCAAAAATCCAAAAATCCCAATATCCAAAAATCCAAAAATCCAAAAATCCAAAAATACAAAAATACAAAAATACAAAAATACAAAAAATCATAGATACAAAAATCCCAAAATCAAACAATCCAAAAATCAAAAAATCAAAAAATCAGAATTTACAAACGTCCAACAGTCCAAAAATACAAAAATACAAATCGAAAAATAGAAAATCAATACACGAAAATCAAAAACCGCAAAATCCAAAATAAAAAATACAAATAATTCAAAAATCCAAATCCAAAAATACAAAAATCAACAAATCCAAAATCCAAACATCCAAAAAACAAAAAATCCAAACATCCAACAATCTAAAAGTCCAAAAGTACACACATCGAAAAATAGAAAATCAAAACTCAAAAATCAAAAATCAAAAAATCCAAAGAACCAAAAATCCAAAAATCAACAAATCCAAACATCTTAAAATCCAAACATCCAATCATCAAAAATCAAAAAATCCAAAATACAAAAATCAAAAAATCCAAATACAAAAATCAAAAATTTACAAAATTACATAAATACAAAAATCCCAAAATCCCGAAATCCAAAAATCCAAAAATCTCGAAAAATTGCAAAACACAAACATCCAAACATACAAAAATACAAAACTACAAAAACCATAAATCAGAACTCAAAATCCAAAAATCCCAAAATCCCAAAATCCAAAAATCAAAAAATCAAAAATCCAAAAATGCAAAAATACAAAAATTCAAAAATTCAAAAATACAAATCCAAAAATAAAAAAATCCAAACATACAAAATCCAAACATCCAAACATCCAAAAATCAAAAATCCAAAAATCAAAAATCCAAAAATACAAACATCCAAAAATACAAAAATCCAAAAATATTGAAAACCCAAAATCAAAAATCAAAAAATCCAAAAATCGAAAAATCGAAAAATCGAAAAATTGAAAAATCGAAAAATCGAAAAATAGAAAAATACAAACATCCAAAGATCCAAAATACAAAAATACAAAAATCGAAAATAGAAAATCAAAACTCAAAAATCAAAAAATCCAAAAATACAAAAATCCAAAAATTCAAAAATCCAAAAATCGAAAAATCAAAAATCCAAAAATCCCAAATTCCAACAAGCAAAAAATTCAATCAAAAATACGAAAATCCAAAAATCCAAAAATCCAAAAATCGAAAAATCCAAAAATCCGAAAATCGAAAAATCCAAACATCCCAAAATCAAAAAATACAATACAAAAATCGAAAAAAGAAAATCAAAACTCAAAAATCAAAAAATCCAAAAATCCAAAAATCCCCAAAGCCAAAAATCAAAAAATCAAAAATACAAAAATCCAAACATACACAAATACAAAAATTCGTATACAAAAATCCAGAAATCCAAAATTCCAAAAATCCAAAAATCAAAAAACCAAACATCCAAACATCCAAACATCCAACAATCCAAAAATCCAAAAATACAAAAATCGAAAAATAGAAAATCAAAACTCAAAAATCAAGAAATTCAAAAAGCCAAAGCATCAACTATCCAAAAATCAAAAAATCCCAAAATCCTAAAATCCAAACATCCAGACATCAGAAATCCAAAATTCAAAAGTCCAAAAATCCAAAAATACAAAAATCCAAAAATACAAAAATACAAAAATCCAAAAATCCCAAAATCCAAAAATACAAATCCCAAAATCCCAAAATCGAAAAATCCAAACATCCAAAAATACAAGCATGCACAAATACAAAAATCGAAAAATAGAAAATAAAAATTCAAAGATCAAACAATCCAAAAATCCAAAAATCAAAAAATCAAAAAATCAAACAATCAAAAAATCCAAAATCCAAAAATAGAAATATACAAAAATACAAAAATTCAAACATACAAATACAGAAATCCAAAATCAAAACATACAAAAATACAAACATCCAAAATCCAAAAATCTAAACATCTAAATATCAACATTTCAAAAATCCAAAATCCAAAAATACAAACATCCAAAAATTCAAAAATCCAAAAATACAAAAATCCAAAAATCAAAAAAATCCAAAAATCCCAAAATCCAAAAATCCATAAATCCAAAAATCCAAAAATCGAAAAATCCAAACATCCCAAAATCCAAAAATACAAAAATACAAGAATCGAAAAATAGAAAATCAAGACTCAAAAATCGAAAAAATCCAAAAATACAAAAATCCCAAAATCCCAAAATCCAAAAATCAAAAAATCAAAAATCCAAAATTACAAATACAAAAATACAAAAATCCCAAAATCAAAAAATAAAAAATACAAAAATCAAAAAAAAAACAAAAATACAAAAATTCGTACAAAAATCCAAAAATACAAAAATTCAAAAATCCAAAAATCCAAAATTCCAAAAATCAAAACATCCAAACATCCAAACATCCAAACATCCAACAGCCCAACAATCCAAAAATCCAAAAATACAAACATCAAAAAATAGAAAATCAAAACTCAAAAATTAAAAAATAAAAAATCCAAAAATCCAAAAATTCAAAAATCCAAAAATCCAAGAATCCACATCCAAAAATCATGAAAATCAAAAGTCCAAAAGTCTCAAAATCCAACAATACAAAAAATACAGAAATACAAAAATACAAAAATCCAAACATCCAAAATCCAAAAATCCAAACATACAAAAATCAAAAATCCAAAATCCAAAAATACAAACATCCAAAAATACAATAATCCAAAAATACAAAAATCCAAAAATACAAAAATCCAATAATCCAAAAAGCACAAAATCCAAAAATTAAAAAATCCAAATAGAAAAATCGAAAAATCCAAACATCCAAAAATCCAAAAATCCATGATTACAAAATCCGAAAAATTGAAAATCATTACTCAAAAATAAAAAAATCTAAAAATCCAACATTCCAAAAATCCAAAAATCCAAAAATCCAAAAATCCAAAATCCAAAAATCCAAAAGTACAAAAATACAAAAATGCAAAAATACACAAATCCAAAAACCCATATCCAAAAATCAAAAAATCAAAAGATCAAAAAATAAAAAAATCAAAATCAAAATCATAAAATCACAAAAATCAAAAGTCCCAAAATCCAAAAATCTAAAAATCCAACATCCCAAAATACAAACATTCAAACATACAAAAGTTCAAATACAAAAATCTAAAAATCCAAAACATCCAAAAATCCAAAAATCCCAAAATCTAAAAATCCAAAAAACCAAAAATCCAAAAATCGAAAAATCAAAACATCCAAAGATCCAAAAAACCAAAAATACAAAAATTTAAAATAGAAAAATCAAAACTCAAAAATCAAAAAATCTAAAAATCCAAAAAGCCCCAAATCTAAAAATCACAAAATCAAAAAATCAAAAATACAAAAATCCAAAAATACAGAAATAAAATTTCAAAAATACCATCCACAAATCCAAAAATCCTTAAATCCAAAAATCCAACATTCAAACAATTCAAATTACAAAAATCTAAAAATCCAAAAATCCCAAAATCCAAAAATCCAAAAATCCAAAAATCCCAAAATCGAAAAATCCAAAAATCCAAACATCCAAAAGTCAAAAAATACAAAATACAAGAATCGAAAATAGAAAATCAAAATTCAAAAATCAAAAATTCAAAATCCAAAAATACAAAAATCCAAAAATACATGTACAACAATTCATACAACAATCACGAAATCCAACAATCCAAAAATCCAAAAATCCAAAAATCCAAAAATCCAAAATCAAAAATCCAAACCTCCAACAATCCAAAAATACAAAATTCGAAAAATAGAAAATCAAAACACAAAAATTAAAAATCAAAAAATCCAACAATTCAAATTCAAATTTCAAAAAATCAAAAAATCCAAATCCAAAAATCACAAAAATCAAAAGTCCAAAAGTACAAAAATCAAAAAATACAAAAATCTTTAAATACAAAAATACAAATACAAAAATCCAAACATCCAAAATCAAAAAATCCAAACATCCAAAATTCAAAAATCCAAAAATCCAAAATCCAAAAATAAAAACATCCAAAAATACAGAAATCCAAAAATACAACAATCCAAAAATACAAGAAATCCAAAAATCCAAAAATCCAAAAATCCAGAAATCCAAAAATCGAAAAATCAAAAAATCGAAAAATCCAAACATCCCAAAACCCATAAATCCAAACATACAAAAATCAAAAATAGAGAAGCAAAATTCAAAAAAAACAAAAAATCCGAAAAATCCCAAAATCCAAAAATCCAAAAATCCAAAAATCAAAACATCAAAAATCCAAAAAATTAAAAATACAAAAATACAAAAATTCAAAATTACGAAAATACAAAAATCCAAAAATCCAAAAATCCAAAAATCCAAAATCCAAAAATCCAAAAATCCAAATCCAAAAATCCAAAAACCCGAAAATCAAAAAATCCAAGAATCGAAAAATAGAAAAAGCGAAAATACAAACATACAACAATCAAAAATGCAAAAATTCAAAAATACAAAAATCGAAAAATAGAAAATCAAAACTCAAAAATCCAAAAATTCAAAAATACAAAAATCCCAAAATCAAAAAATCAAAATATACAAAAACCAAACATCCCAAAATCCAAAAATACAAAAATTCATAAATCCAAGAATCCAAAAATCCAAAAATCCAAAAATCCAAAAACCAAAAAATTAAAAAAATCAAACAATCAGAAAATCCAAGCATCCAACAATCCAAAAATACAAAAATACAAATCGAAAGATAGAAAATAAAAACTCGGAAATCAAAAAACCGAAAAATCCAAAAATACAAAAATTAAAAAATACAAGAATCCAAAAATCCAAAAATCCAAAAAGTCACAAAAAGCAAAAGTCCAAAAATCCAAAAATCAAAAAATACAAAAATCCAAAAATCCAAATAAAACAATCCAAACATCCAAAATCAAAAAATCCAAACATCCAAAAATCAAAAATCCAAAAAATACAAAGTCCAAAAATACAAACATCCAAAATACAAACATCCAAAAGTACAAAAATCCAAAAATCCAAAAAATAAAAAAATCAAAGAATACAAAAATACAAAAATACAAAAATCGAAAAATAGAAA
The DNA here is from genome assembly GCA_037576205.1 of Pyrocystis lunula. Taxonomy (NCBI): domain Eukaryota; class Dinophyceae; order Gonyaulacales; family Pyrocystaceae; genus Pyrocystis; species Pyrocystis lunula. The sequence continues at coordinate 5,871 of JAPIWU010239182.1, read as the reverse complement.
ATACAAACACCCAAACATCCAAAAATACAAAAATACAATAATCGAAAATAGTCAATGGAAATTCAAAAATCCAAAAATCCAAAAATCCAAGAATCCAAAAATTCAAAAATCGAAAAAAGAAAATCAAGACTCAAAAATCAAAAACTCCAAAAATCCAACAATTCCAAAATCCAAAAATCCCAAAATCCCAAAATCCAAAAATCCAACAATCCAAAAAACAAAAATTTAAAAATCCAAAAATCCAAAAATCCACAAATCCCAAAATCAAAAAATCCAAAAATCCAGAAATCCAAAAATCGAACAATCCAAAAATCCAAAAATACAGAAATACAAAAATCGAAAAATAGAAGATCAAAATTCAAACATCAAAAAATCCAAAAATCCAAAAATCCCAAAATCCCAAAATCAAAAAATCAAAAAATCAAAAATCCGATCATAAAAAATACAAAAATACAAAAATACATTTAAAAAAATCCAAAAATCCAAAAATCGAAAAATCCCAAAATCCAAAAATCAAAAGATCCAAAATACAAGAATCCAAAAATCTAAAAATCCAATCATCCAAAAATCAAAAAATCCATAAAATCCAAAAATCTAGAAATCGAAAAATCCAAAAACCCAACAATCCGCAAATACAAAAATTGAAAATAGAAAATCAAAACGTAAAAATCAAAAAATCCAAAAATCCAACAATCCAAAAATCCCTAAATCCAAAAATACAAAAATGAAAAATCCAAAAATCCCAAAATACAGAAATAAAATACAAAAATACAAAAATACAAAAATACAAATCCAAAAATCTAAAAATCCAAAAATCCAAAAATTCAAAAATCCAAAAATCCAAACATCCAACAATCCAAACATCCAAAAATACAAAAATCAGAAAATACAATCGAAAAATAGAAAATCAAAACACCAAAATCGAAAAATCCAAAAATCCAAAAATCAAAAAATCCAAATATTTATGAATCAAAAAATCAAAAATCCAAAATTCCAAAAATCCAAAAATTCATAATTACAAAAATCCAAAAATCCAAAAATCCAACAATCCAAAAATCCAACAATCCAAACATCCAACAATCCAAAAATACAAAAATACAAAAATCGAAAATAGGAAATCAAAACTCAAAATCAAAAATCAAAAAATCCACAAATCCAAAAATTTAAAGATCAAAAAAAAGTCCCAAAATCCAAAAATCCAAAAATACAAAAATCCAAAAATCCAAAAATACAAAAATACAAAAATCCAATCATCCGAAATCAAAACATCCAAACATCAGAAATCCAAAAATACAAAATCCAAAAATACAATCATCCAAAAATACAAAAATCCAAAAATCCAAAAATGCAAAAATCCCAAAATCCAAAAATCCAAATATCCAACAATCGAAAAATCGAAAAATCGAAAAATCCGAACGTCCAAAAATCCAAAAATACAAAAATATATAAATCGAAAATAGAAAATCAAAACGCAAACATCAAAAAGTCCAAAAATCCCAAATTCTAAACATACAAAAATCAAAAAAACAAATCCCAAAATCCTAAAATCCAACAATCCAAAAATCCAAAAATCCAAAAAAGTCGAAAAATCGAAAAATCCAAACATCCAACAATCCAAAAATCCAAAAATACAAAAATCGAAAAATAGAAAATAGAAACTTAAAAATCAAAAAATCCAAAAATCCAAAAATCAAAAAATCAAAAAAAAGCAAAAGTCCAAAAATCTAAACACCCAAAAATACAGAAATCCAAAAATCCAAATATCGAAAAATACAAAAATCCAACCATCCGAAATCCAAAAATCCAAACATCCAAAAATCAAAAATCCAAAAATACAAAATCCAAAAATACGAACATCCCAAAATACAAAAATCCAAAAAACAAAAAATCCAAACATCCCAAAATCACAAAATCCAAAAATCCAAAAATCCAAAAATCCAAAAATCGAAAAATCCAAACATCCAAAAATACAACAATACAAAAATACAAAAATCGAAAAATAGAAAATCAAAATTCAAAAAATCCAAAAATCCAAAAATCCAAAAATCCTCAAATCCAAGAATCAAAAAATCAAAAATACAAAAATACAAGAAGACAAATACAAAAATTCATGCAACAATCACAAAATCCAAAAATCCAAAAATCCATAAATCCAAAAATCCAAAAATCCGAAAATCCAAACCTCCAACAATCCAACAGTACAAAATTCGAAAAATAGAAAATCAAAACTCAAAAATTAAAAATCAAAAAATCCAACAGTTCAGATTCAAAAAATCCCAAAATCCAAAAATCAAAATCCAAAAATACAACAAATCATACAAAAATCAACAAATCCAAAAATACACAAATCCGAAAATCCAAAAATCCAAAAATACAAAAATACAAACATGCAAACATGCAAACATCCAACAATCCAAAAATCCCAAAATACAAAAATCGAAAAATAGAAAATCAAAATTCAAAAATCAAAGAATTCAAAAATCAAAAACTCGAAAATCCAAAAATCAAAAAATCCAAAAATCCTAAAACACAAACATTCAAACATCAACAATCCCAAAATCCAAAAATACAAAAATACAAACATACAAAAATACAAAGATCCACACATACAAAAATACACATACAAAAATCCCAAAATCCAAAAATCCAAAAATCCAAACATCCAAACATCCAAACATCCACACATTTAAAAATACAAAAATACAAAAATTAAGGAATAGAAAATCAAAATTCAAAAATCAAAAAATCCAAAAATCCAAAAATCCAAAAATCCCCAAATCCAAAAATCAAAAAATCAAAAATACAAAAATACAAATATACAAACATACGAAAATTCAAAAATACAAAATCGAAAAATGCAAACATCTAAAAATGCAAAAATCCAAAAATTCGAAAATCCAAAACTCCAAAAAATAAAAAATCCCAAAATACAAAAATCAAAAAATCCAAAAATCGAAAAAGCCAAACATCCAAACATCCAAAAATCCAAAAATCGAAAAATCGTAAAATAGAAAATCAAAACTCAAAAATTCAAAAATCCAAAAATCCCAAAATCCCAATATCCTAAAATCCAAAAATCAAAAAATCAAAAATCCAAATATACAAAAATACAACAATACAACAATTCCAAAATCCAAAAATCCAAAAATCAAAAATCAAAACATCCAAAAACCAAAAATACAAAAATTCATAAATACAAAAATCCAAAAATCCCAAAATTCCAAAATCCAAAAATCCAAAAATCCAAACTCCCAAACATCCAAACATCCAACAATCCAAAAATCCAAAAATACAAGCATCAACACATATAGGAAATCAAAACTCAAAAATCAAAAATCAAAAAATCAACAAATCAAAAAATAAAAAAATCCAAGAATCCAAAATTCCCAAAATCCCAAAAATCAAAAATCCAACAATCCAAAAATCCAAATACAAAAATCCAAAAATACACAAATACAAAAATACAAATACAAAAAACAAGCATCCAAAATCGAAAGATCCAAAAATCCAAAATCCGAAACTCCAAAAATCCAAAATCCAAAAATACAAACATCCAAAATACCAAAATTCAAAAATCCAAAAATCAAAAAATCTAAAAAATTCAAAAATCCAAAAAGCCCAAAATTCCAAAATCTAAAAATCCAAATCGACACAATCGAAAAATCCAAACATCCAAAAGTCCAAAACTCCATGAATACAAAAATCTAAAAATCGAAAATCACAACTCAAAAATCAAGAATTCAAACAATGCAAAAATCCAAAAAATACAAAATCCAAAAATCAAAAAATCAAAAATCCAAAAATCCAGAAGTACAAAAATACAAAAATGCAGAAATCCAGAAATCCCAAAATCCAAAAATCCAAAAATACAAAAATACAAAAATCCGAAACTACCAAAATACAAAAATTCGAAAATACAAAAATCCAAAAATCCAAACATCCAAACATCCAAACATCCAGACATCCAAACATCCAAACATCCAAACATCCAAACATCCAAACATCCAACAATCCAAAAATCCGAAAATACAAATCGAAAGATAGAAAATCAAAACATAAAAATCAAAAAAACAAAAATACATACATTCAAAAATCAAAACATCAACAAATCCAAATCAAAAAATCACAAAAATCAAAAGTCCAAGAATCCCAAAATCCAAAAATACAAAAATCCAAAAATCCAAAAATCCAAATACAAAAATCCGAACATCCAAAATCCAAAAATCCAAACATCCACAAATCAAAAATTCAAAAATCCAAAATCCGAAAATGCAAACGTCCAAAAATACAAAAATTCAAAAATCCCAAAATCCAAAAATCCAAAACATCCAAAAATCCCAAAATCCAAAAATCCAAAAATCCCAAAATCGAAAAATCGAAAAATACAATCATCCAAAGATCCAAAAATCAAAAAATACAAACATCGAAAATAGAAAATCAAAACTCAAAAATCAAAAGGTCCAAAAATAAAAAAACCAAAAATCCCAAAGTCCAAAAATCAAAAAATCAAAAATACAAAAATACAAAATTTTATAAATTCAAAAGTTCAGAAATTCAACAATTCAAAAATACAATCCAAAAATCCAAAAAGCCAAAAATCCAAAATTCCAAAAATCCAAAACTCCAAAAGTCCAAAATACAAAAATCCAAAAATCCAAAAATCCCAAAATCCAAAAATCCAAAAATCCAAATCGAAAAATCGAAAAATCGAAAAATCCAAACATCCAAAAATTCCAAAATACAAAAATACAAAATTCGAAAAATAGAACATCAAAGCTCAACAATCCAAAAATCCAAAAATCAAAAAATCCAAAAATCTCAAAATCCAAAAATAAAAAAATAAACATCCAAAAATACAAAAATACAACAATTCAACAATTCAAAAATTCAAAAATACAATCCAAAAATCCAAAAATCCAAAAATCCAAAAATCCGAAAATCCGAAAGTCCCAAAATCAAAAAATCCAAAAATCCAAAAATCGAAAAATTGGAAAATCGAAAAATACAAACATCCAAAAATCCAAAAATACAAAAATACAAAATTCGAAAAATAGAAAATCAAAATTCAAAAATCAAAAAATCCAAAAATCCAAAAATCTCAAAATCCAAAAATCAAAAAATCAAAAATACAAAAATACAAAATACAAACATACAAAAATCCATAAATCCAAAAATCCAAAAATCCAAAAATCCCAAAATCCCAAAATCAAAACTCCAAAAATCACAAACTCCAAAATACAAACATCCAAAAATACAAAAATGCAAATAAAAAATACAAACATCCAGAATCCAAAAATTCAGACATCCAACAATCAAAAATCCAAAAATCTCAAATCCGAAAATGCAAACATCCAACAATACAAAAATCCAAAAATCCAAAATACAAAAATACAAAAAATACAAAAATCCAAAAATCCAAAAATCCCAAAATCCAAAAATCCAAAAATCGAAAAATCGAAAAATCCAAACATCCAAAAATCCAAAATTCCAAACATACAAAAATCGAAAAATAGCAAATCAAAACTCAAAAATCGAAAAATCCAAAAATCGAAGAATCCAAAATTCCCCAAATCCCAAGATCAAAACATCAAAAATCACAAAAACAGAAATACAAAAATACAAAAATTCATAAATCCAAAAATCCAAAAATCCCAAAATCCCAAAATCCGAAATTCAAAAATCCAAAAAGCCAAAAGTCCAAAAATCCAAAAATCCCAAACTCCAAACATCCAAAAATCCAGAAATAGACCAATCGAAAATCCTAACATCCCAAAATCCAAGAATACAAAATTAACATAATCTAACAATAGAAAATCAAGAGTCAAAAATCCAAAAATCCAAAAATCAAAAATACAAAAATCCAAAAATCAA